>SRPT01000063.1:0-66707 GCA_018360205.1 Claviceps digitariae
AATAATAATAATAATAATAATAATAATAATAATAATAATAATAATAATAATAATAATAATAATAATAATAATAATAATAATAATAATAATACGAAAAGTATTAAGGTTTACTATAAGGTATAAACCACTACGTTATAGGATATATAAAAAGTACTCTATAAGCTTTAGTTTATAATATAATTTTATAATAAAGTTAGTGTAATGGGTTTAAGCTAATGAATGGCTTGGATCCTTATAGGACGCTGCAAGGATACACATACAGCACATTAGGATAAGCCCTAGGTGTGTACATACCTATATAGAGTATATAGAAAGAAAGATACTCTCTTTCTCTTCTCTTTCTATATAGTTAATATAACTCTATTAACTTAACGCTAGACTAAAGTAGCACTCTAGGCTAGTCTATAATAGTTAGTAAGCATATAAAGAAACAGAGTTAATTTCCCTTACTACTTCTAACTATATAAACTAACTAGTGTATTTATAACTATAATTTATAAATATAAATAAACAAATATAATTATAAGGAAATTTCTATATAATTTTAAGCCTTAAAGTTACTAATATTTTAATATTAAAAGTAATATATTAAGCTTTTAATATTAAAAATTAAGCTTATAGTATTATTTATAGTATTTTATAAGTCTCTTAATTATTATTAACTAAGCCTTTTTACCTTAGTAAGTAAAAGATAAGAATCTCTATAAACTCCTTATTTTTAATAAGCATTATAGTAAATAAAGCGGAGCTTAAGTAAGGGGGTAAATAGCTATAAAGTTACTTAATTATATAAGTTTTACTTAATTAGGTTAATTTCTAACATAAAAAGTTATTTACCTCTTACCTATACTATTTATTATACGTTTTCTTTATTTATAAATTCTTTTTCTTATAATAAAGTACTTTTACATTAAAACCTAAATTTTATATCTAGCTTAATACTTATTTTTGTATTAATGTCCTAGTGAACTTAAAGAGGACCTCATAGAACATGCGCACCTTTTATCCCCGTAAGATTCTATACTTAAAAGGCTGCACTTTTATACCGCTCTACTGTTTCTAACTAATAAAAACACTTCTACTTAGGGTATTTTAATCATATATATCTTAATATATATAACATAAATAGTAGAGTATAATATAGAATTTGAAACTATATATTATTTTAAACTCATATTAAGTACTAAGATGCGTCTAAAAATTATCTACTAAGGCTCAGTAAATAAGTGGGACAATACGGAAGTGTAGCTTTCTAGCCATTAAGGGGGTCTGACAATAATTTCAACAGACCTCTTCACATGATGAACATCAAAAAGCCCACCACTGAAGGTGAAAACTGTCCATTTGGAAGAAGTCAAGCAGATTGACATTAACATTCTTTTGCATTTACTTGACTCCCAGATTCGTTCTGCTTCGCGATATTAGCCGCTAGACCTGGCTTTTTGCATGAAAGAAGACTGATCAACTCCCAACCTCGACGAACGTGCCTTGAAGATGACTGCTGCCAATAACATGCACAATCTTACCACACTCATCAAAAGGTAAACCCAAGCGAACGAAGGCACAATAATTTGGTTCTATTACATGATCTCTTGCTTGTCTAGTCTGACCATGTTGCTCGAACAGACTCGAAGCCGCAACTTCGCGCCTCGAGGACATAGCGACGTCCACTGAGCTGGCCAACGACGTTCCGGTGCTGAACCAAAATGACGAATGTGCTGGAGAGGCTCCTGGAGCACCGAAAACATCATCTCAAACCGCCCCCCCGAAATTGAGCTCAGCTCCCAATGTAGAACAGATGCCAGAGGCAATCGAAGAATTTGATCAGCTCATCAGCTCCTCCGTTTACAAATATGTCAAGCTGAGCAATGAGGTGGGCGGTGTTGTCGCCAAGCAGGTCAGCACAAGCCTCGAGTAGTGGTTTTGCAATCTTCGCTGACTGCGCATTCTCATAGGCTGCTAAAGTGCTTCAAGTGTTTCAAGAACAACGGAAATTCTTGTTGATCACAACCAAGGCAGCCAAGCCCACTCCCACTGCCTACCAAAATATTCTAAAACCTGTCAACGACGCTTTGATGGCTGTAACGGAGCTGAAAGACTCGAACCGACAAGATCCCATGTTTACGCAACTCAGCGCCGTTGCTGATGGCATAATGATGCTAGCATGGATTACTCTTGACAGCCGCCCTTACAAACATGTGGAAAGTAGCTTGAGCTCTGCCCAGTTTTTTGGAAATCGGGTATTGAAGGAGCAGAAGGATAAGTAAGAGAGACTCGCAAGCTATTCGCGTAACTTCTAACGTTGTATCAGGGATCCGAAGCAGGTTGAATGGATTCAAGCATTCTACCAGGTATCGCGCGATCTTGCGGAATATGTCAAACAAACTTTTCCATCAGGTATTTCCTGGAACGCAACCGGGGAATCAGCAGAGGATGTAGCCAAGTCTCTATCTCAGATACCACCAGCGCTTCCATCAGCCGCTAGTGGCAATGCAGCGGTGCCGCCGCCGCCGCCGCCGCCGCCTGGTCCACCGCCTGTGCTCGACGTCAAAACTGAACCCACTCCCGTTATGGCTTCCGGCGGATTAGATGCCGTGTTTTCAGACTTAAACAAGGGCTCAGAAGTTACGAGAGGACTCCGAAAAGTAGACAAATCGGAAATGACGCACAAAAATCCGTCACTGCGGGCTGGCAGCATGGTTGGAGATCGAGAGATTCCAGCTCGAGGCAAGAGTCCTGCTCCCGGAAAAAAACCAAAACCAGAAAGCATGCGGCTGAAGAAACCGGCCAAAATGGAGCTAGACGGTAACAAATGGACCATCGTATGTAACAACTCCTTGGCCATTAATTTCAGAGACTAACAGTAACTACAGGAAAATTATGACAAGGGACCGGACCCGATTGAGATTGAGACGACATTGAGCCAATCTGTATTAATTAGCAGGTGCAACAATACAACAGTTATCTTAAAAGGTAAAGCGAACCAGGTAACCGTGGAGAATTCAACTCGTCTGTCACTCATTGTTGACACGCTCGTCTCGACGGTGGATGTCGTCAAAGCGCAAAACTTTGCATTACAAGTCATTGGAACTCTGCCCACAATTATGCTAGACCAGGTTGATGGCGGTCAGGTATACTTCAGCAAAGAAAGTATTGGCACGAAAATTTTTACCAGCAAGTCTTCTGGCATTAACCTCAACATCATATCTGGACCGGATGAAGACTATCAAGAGGTACCGCTGCCATCCCAAATCTGCTCGTACTACGACGAGACGAAAGGCGATTTGGTTAACGCGATCGTCGGGCATGCGGGGTGACTGCACTCGGATTTCGCGATAGATATTACTGAATTAATAAAAAAGTCGGCAGATTGGTTGACTGTTTGGGTACCAACAAAATGGCCGTGCACGTAGTTTCGCCAGGTGTATTAAGAGTGAATAAAGGTCTTAATCGCTAGACAGGTCATGTAGTTAGCCATCGAGGTTGCATCTGACGAGACATCCGAAACCTAGGCATCCGGGGTCTAGATGCTTATTATAGAGAAAAACAAGAAGCAGCCACCACAACATTTAGTGCGCGTATCCCTTTTGGCCCTTTAGCCGAACAGCATGTTTTCCTATGAAGGTTCCATAATGCTAATTCTATGTGTTTTTGCGCTTAGGTGTGATGGAGTCCACAAAGAGAGGCGTAACTCAAAGAAATTTGGAAACAGTAGCCACGGTGCTTCCCGATTCAGAATTGCCACACAGATCAATCTATATCATGCATCATGACCTTCTTTTGATATTAGGTTTCAACGTCCTTGACTTATAGTTTGGCTTTGGACGCGGATATGCTTGGCATTAACAAATCGCGCATCTCTCCGGCGGCCTCGTTTAGGTAGTAGCTCATGCGGTCACTCCCGAGGCCCTTGGACACGATATTGAAATTGATGCTACCCAAAAAAATTAATTATCCAGTCTCTTGAGACAACTGAAGTTTGGTTCCAAATGTGAAAAGCGAACTTACCTATTCTCATTTATCATATAGGCAATACCAAAGCCGTCGTCAATCACTTGACTCCAACCATATCCATTGAAGAACTCTGAGCTGAGCTGAGAAGTAGACAGAAACCAAGAGCTGGAGTATGAAAACGCAGGGTCTCTATAAATGGCGGGCGTCTCCTCTCCTTGTTGTATTAGCTTCCTGAGACCGAATAAATGTCGGTCGACACCCTTGCCATCCGACGCGGCTGAAATGTACTCAAGATGAGCATTAACGGCCTTGCGAAATAAGTCTACCTTGGTCTCATCGGTGTGAGTTGAGTCCAACATGGAAGCACACCAAGCCACTGATTCGTCTGAGACTGTACGGCATGTTTCTGTGCGACCAAGCTGGAACCGGCGAGTTGTTGCCGATTCATAAGTTGGTCGATTTTTGCCGTGCATCTTATAATAAGCTAGTTGGATGATCATCTGAACATAAGCATCGGGCGAGCACTTGAATTGTTTGATCAAACCCTTGCCATATCCTTGGTAGGCCTGAACGGCCAACTCATGCTGTTGAATAACAGTCTGAAAGTCCTTTACAGCGCGGTCTATCTCAGCCTGTACTGGGGGAGTGATGTCAAATCGGAGTAGTTGTGGCTCCGGCAAGTCCGAACGAGTGACAGAGTCAGAGAAGTCAATCTTGTTACCAAAAATTAAATCATTAACGTAATCATTGAGTCGGTGAGTCGGTGTGCCATCCATCATAGAATGCTCGCCCATAAAACCAGAAGTTCCATTATCATTGACAATAAACTGCAATGGCTTGTCATACCAACGGTTTGCTCCATCACCATGCCAGTACTGATGCGCCCGTTCCTCCAGCGTGATGGGGGACGCATCATCTAGACAAACGATAAAGGAGGCTGAATCAATGGCTCTTAGCGCATCTCTGTTGTTAGAGCTTGTTTGGACGAGTAGTTCGCGAGCATCTGCCCAAATATCCCGGTTTTCAGATGTCAAAGCTCCGACAGCAGGAACGAATTCGGCCACTTGATATACTCTATTGAACTGCTTTTCAAACTCAGAAGTGTTAAGCTGCTTGCCGTCAACCTCATGGAAGATTTTGAAAAACTGGTTTTTGCGAATTGCGATTATGTGCTTGTTCTCTGACGCAGGGAACTTTAAAGGATGATCAGCGGGACGAGCCACCATGCGCGTGGCATTGAACATCCATTTGTAACTATCCATGCAAATAGGTAGTTTCTTCATGTATTCCGGTTCAAGAGAACCGGTGTCCACAAGCTTCTTGAACTCAAGAACAGCGGATGTAATGGCCGCAGCTCTCTTAGCTGGATTTCGGCGTCTTCGATCGTCCCGATGAGAGTAGAAGTAGCTCACGTACGGTACGACCGGATCACGATAAGCCAAATAAGCAGCTTCATTCCACCAGTCATAGATCCAGTTCTTATTCTGAGGATCCTCTCGTCTGGCAATAAGCTTGTTTTGAAGCTTGCTACCGACGCCACCAGGCCTAATGAATTCTCGGACAGCGGCTTCGCTAGTTGCGTACTCGGTCGCTGATAGTATAGGATGAAGAGACTTCAAGTAACGACTTGCGGTCTCCTCAAGTGTAGGCACGGGTAGGCGGGGGAGAGAATCTTGAAACCGCAGCATAGATCCTTTTGACTTGTCCTCGATATAACCTGGCGTTTTACACAGTCGTCAGCGACCAAAGACGATCCAGCATGAGAGCCACAATGTTTGAAAAGGCTCCGAAGGGCGGCTGAGGCAGTTTAATTACCTGGAGGGAGGGAGCTGCTGTTGCGCTTTGGCGAGACCATGGTTCTTATCTGCTCGACACATTGTTAGCTGACTGTGGGTGGACTGCTGATCGAGCGGGATTGCGAGGTCGGTGTCGACGTGGGCTACAAACCGCGAGCAATGGCTTTCGTATGATCTGATTACTATTTCTCAAGGTGTAAGATCGAGCACCGATTGTCAACATGCTGGCCACAGGCTACGGATTTTCACACGACAACGACAAGGAGGTAATGTCAAGAGTGGCTGAATTAATACAAGAAAAAAGAAACTGGTTTTCAGTAGCGACCGCGGTCGTGCGGGAGGGACTATAATTTTCTAATGACTTCGATATTTACCAGTTGCCTGCCCTCCTAATAGTAGGTAGGTACTGACGGTACTTATGTGAGCATGTGGTTCGGCTCGAATCAGTGGCCCGCTTGACACCGGCTAAGCGGCTCCGGAATGCCGCCTGCCCCTAGAGCCGAGGTAAATGGTCCTCGTGCCGCGGCTGACTATACCCTTTGGTGCGGCAAGGCCTTGCCCGTAGACCTCGCACACGAATGCGCTGGTAATTCATATTATTGAATGACGATTCTAACTAGCAAATATATTATATACATATGTAACAATTAAGGTGTAATTAAGCTATATCTTCTCCTTAGTATATTATTGTAATAGTTTATATATTCATTGTTACCTATATATATATAATTAGTAATATATATAATTAACGCTTTTAAAGTAAATATAGAAAACCTTAACATAAAACGCTAGTTAATTTTTTTACATTTTTAATATTATAATTACTATATTATATACTATGCTACTAAGACCCTTGTATTAAAAAGAAAATCAAGGGGCTTATAGATGTAAAAAAAGGTTAGAAGATATAAAAATAAAATGAAAAATTAAATCTTTATTTTATTAAGCGCTAGACTTTTAAATATTTTATATTATAGTATTAATATATAAATTAACCATTATTTCATTATGAATCAGTAAAATACCCTCTTACTCTTGTTTTATAAAGCTAGCTATAACTATAATTATAAGTGAAAACAATAAAATATAATATAGTATTAAAAAACTAGTTATAATAAAAAGTGTTTAATTAGAGTCTTTATTTCATTAGGTAACTAACTAATTAAATGATATTATTTTAAGCTTAGTAATAGCTAATAAGAAACTCAATAAAGGTTTATATATATACTAATAAATTATTGATTTTAAATAGAAATAAAGGTTAATAATAATAATAATTGTATTATGCTAGCAGCCTTTTGCAATTTATACTAAGCTATATCTAGTATCTCTACTTCCTATTACTTATTTAGTTATAGGAAAACCTTTATTAAGTTACTAATTAGCTATATATATTATATAATTACTTATATAATATTTTTACTAATTAGTAGTTACTTAATAAAATAAAAACCCTAATTAAATATAATATTATTTTTTATTACTTAAAATTAAGAATTTTAAGTTTACTTTTCTTTTATTTAAAGCTACCTAGAGACCTCCTTAGTGTTTCCACTAAGGAGACTATAAAACCTTAGAATAACTATATTATAGGTAGGACACCTCATTCTAGACCCCTATATATAATTTAGCGGGCATAGCCTAGAAAATTATATATTTTATATTATAACTATTATTTTTATTATATATATTTAAAGCTAGTAATAAGTTAAGCATTATTATTATTAAATTACGCTAGTTAGGGCTAAGCCCTAATTTCTAGAACCTCTTCTATCTAATCTATATAGAAAAAACCCTAGTATAAAGGGAAAAACCTATATAGTAACCTTAGTGCTATTAAGCTAGAACTATAGTAGTTCTAAGGTAGTTCTATAGTATATATAAATAATACACTACTATTAAGTAAAGCTTATAATAGTTATAGTAAAGTATATAAATATATAAAAAGTTAGGGGTATTATAATACTAATTTAAATATAGTTAACCTAATATTAGTATTAAAAAAATTAAATTTTATTAGTATTAAAAGAATAAAATTCTCTATTAATAGTAAAAAAGTAATCTTTTATAAAGCTAGAGAGGGCTATATTAGCTTAGTAAGTAGCCTTTATATACTAAGGGTAGTTACTAATAATAATATTATTAATTTTATAATAGCTTTATTTTTATATTAACTTAGAAAATTAGGGTTTACTTTATAACTATAGTAATAGTAGTTAGGCTTTATATTACCTATAATATAAGTTATATTAATTTATATTAATTAATTATATTAAATATATTTTTTATAATATATATTAAAATAGTAAATTAGTAATTAAAAAGGGGTTCCCTTTTTTATTATATAAAGGCCTTTTTCTCTCTCTCTTTAGCCTTTTTTTTTTCTTTATATATTATAAAAATTATAAGTAATCCCCTCTTTACTATATTTATAATATTATTAGTATTAATACTATTTATTATAAATTTATAGTAGTTTTATTTATAAGTTCTAACTTTTTATAAATAATAATGTAAAAATCTTTAACTTTATAGCTTAATATAAATATATACTCTCCCTTACCTTAATTTTATTATTAATTTAGCCTTAGCTTAAGGAGCCTAAAGAGTATCTTTATAGTTTATACCTTATAAAAAGTAAAGATATTAGCTAGTAATATTATAATTAATAAAGTAAGTATTTATTTTAAAGTTAGGCTATAATTAGTGCTAATTTATAGAAAGCCTTAATATAATATATTATAAATATACTAAAGCTTATTAGTTTTACTATTAAGTAAGTTTTTAATAAACTTATTTTAATATTACTATAGTTCTTAACTAAAGTTATAAATTAAAAATTAGTCTTTATACTATAATAATATAAAGAAACTTATTTATATATAATAATAGTATATAAATAATAAAGAAGTTAATATAAATTTACTTTACTTTTAGCTTAATACTATTTTAGTATTTAATATTATAGTATAAAATAAATAATATAATAGGCTTTAAAAAAGGTTAAGGCTATTTATTATTATAAAAAAAAAAGAAAAGGCTATAACTAAGCTTAGTATTAAGCCTACTTTAGGTAAAGTATAATAAAAAAAGCTATTTTTCTTATTAAAGTAATATATTAATACTTTAAAGAAGGTAAATAAATTAAAAAGAGAGAAGTAAAAGTAGCCTATATTTATAGTACTTATACCTTAGGCTAAAAAAGCCTATATTATTAAAATAATAATAATAATAATAATAAAGAAAGTATTAATAGTAATAATAATAATAATAATAAATAAAAAGGTAGAAAAAAAGGGGGAGGTAGTTAAGGGGTTATAAAGTATTAGCTTAAAGGTAATAAAAAGCTATAATAAAATTATATATTTTTTTTTTATTTTTTTTTTAATTTAAATAATAAAAGTATTTATATTATTATTATTTTACTTTTATGCTATTCTTATAATATACCTATATATATTTATTATATTACTTTATTTTTTAATATTATCTTCTTATATATTATTTAAAGTACCTTTTACTTTAATAACTTAGTAAGTTTAGCTCTTTATTAATATATATTTATTTTTTTTAGCTTAATAGTTTTATAAATAAAAAGTAAGTATATACTATTTAAAGTAGCTTATATAAAGTAGCTAGTAAGTAAGGGTAGTAGCTATATATAGGTTATTAAGGGCTAAATAAATATTATAGTAAGTTTATAATAATACCTCTCTAAAGGTACTTTAGTGTAAATAATTATAATAAGGGTATTTAAGTAAAATATAGTATATATTTTTATAATTTTCCTAGTATTAGTATATAAAGAAGTTTACTCTAAAGATATATTATTTAAATAAAAATACTTATAATTTAATCTTTTTTATTTTTATTTAAATAAAAGCTACTAATTTATATTTAAGTAAATTTTTATAAAGATATATAACTTTCTTTATTATTTAAAAGTTAGGTTTATAGTTAGCTACTATAGGCTTAAAGGGGCATTATTATACTTATATAGTAGCTTATTTTTAGTACTATTTATTTTTTTATTTTTAATTTAATTTTACTATTAATAGTAAGGTAATAATAAAGATAAGTAGTTTTTAATTTAAAAATAAAATATATAAAGGTAGTAATTTAAAGACTTATTTTTATTAAAGTAGCTAATATTATAGGTATATTATTATTAATATATAAATAGTTTAGATTCTTTTTATTATTTTATTAACTTTAATTTTATTATAAAAGCATTTAATATAATAGTTTAAGTAAAGGTTAATTAAAAAAACTATTACTTTAGTTTTAAAAAGGGAGTATAATATAGCTTAAAAAGCCTTAGTTATAATCTAAAGATATTTATTTTATTTTATAATAAAGGCTTTAGCTATACTTTTTACTACTTTACTTAAAGTAATAAGGGTATAATATATCCCTATATTATATATAACTAGGCTTTATATAACTTATATATATAGTAGTTTAGCTTTTTATAGTTAGTATTTTTATATAAATACTATTAGTAAGGTAAAGGTAAGTTACTATTAATATAGCTTTATAGCTACTTATATTTAGTATTTTTTTAGTATAGTTTTTTATAAATTTATACTTTAAGGAAGTAAGTAAATTAAATAAGCTAAATTATAGTAGTATTAAGGTAAATAAGTATTATAACTATATAGTAATATTTTATAAAGTATATAAGCTTACTTTTTTATAAGTAAAAAACTAAGCTAAATTTAGTAAACTATAATTTATAAATATACTATATAGCCTTAAGCTAGTTTTATATCTTTTTTAAGGTATAGCTATATATAAAAATATTTATATTATTAAAGAAACTAAAAACTAAGGTAAAAAAGGCTATATATAAAGCTTTATAAAAAGGGATAATATATAAAAGAAAAAGTATAAAAAAAATAAAAAATCTTTATAGTATTTTTATAAGTATAAAAATAAGGATAATAGTTTTTTCTTTAAAAAAAATAAGCTATTTTTATAGTAATAAAGGTATAGGTTTACTATAATATTTAATTAGAAAGGCCTATATATTATATAATATAAATAAGCTAGTTATAGTATACTATATTAAAAGTAGTAGAAATATTTAGTTAAAAAAGTAATATAATTTTACTATAATACTATATTACTTTTATTACTTTAATAAAAATACTAAAAGTAACCTTTATTAACTTATTTACTTAGTTTTTTATTTAAAGTTTTAGTAAAGCTAAGCTCTCCTTAGCTATATTAATAATTTATACTATTACTATAGCTTTTAATACCTTATTAATAATACTTAATAAAGAGATAAGTCTTTAAACCTTAGCTTACTTTTATTTTTTTAGTATTTTCCTAAGTTTATAAAAAATAATAACTTTAGCTTTATAAAATAAAGCTAAGTAATACTTAAAGTAATAATAATAATTTAAAAGGTAAGTAAAAACCTAAGCTAAAGGTAAGCTATATACCTTTAAAAAGCTAGCTAAAATCTTATTAAATCTTAGTGCTTTTTAACTTATTAAGTAATAAATAATATTTTAAATTTTAATTTAACTAAAGTATTCCTTAAAGGGAAATAATATAATATTAAGGTAAAAATATAGCTAGGCTAATATATTATTTATTCTTATATATAACTTAAGGAAAAAATAATTAGTAAAGATAAGTACTTTATTCTTATAGTTTATATAAAGTATAGCTATAGCACTCTTACTTTAAATAAGGTTTAAAATTTATTATAATTTAAAAAAAAAGCTATTATAAAAATAGGCTTAGTACTTAAGCTTTTATAAGTTACTATAATTAGTAATAGCTTTATTTATTACTTTATACTATAAGCTATAGTATTTATTATAAATTACTTAAGCCTAAGTTACCTTTACTTTAATAATAGCTTACTAATTAAAATCTAGCCTTATAGCTAACTATTAATATTATACTTTCTTAGCTTATTATATAGCTATTTAAACTTATTAATTTTACTATAAAGCTAAGCTAGTAATATATAGCTCTCTTTTTAGCACTACTTTATTTACTATAGCTTATAGCTTTTTTATTATTTACTTAATATAGCTATTAATTTTATAAAGGCTATTAAGTAAAAAGTTAGTATTATTATTATAAAAGTAGTATATAGCCTTTTTAGTAATAAGGTTAAAGTTTATATTCTTTTAAGTATATTTTAGTATTATAAAGAGTATTATATTATTTATAATACTAAACTATATAAGCTATAAAATATAATTAAACTTAGCTAGGTTTAAGCTTTTTATATATTTAGCTATTATATTTTAAGTTAGCTAAATATAATTAATAGTATTATTTTATTTTCCTTAAAACTACTATATAACCTTATTAAAAAGTATTAAAAAGGTAAAGTACTATTAAGCTATAACTTTAAGTAAAAGTTTACTTTTAAAGAATATATATTTATATTTATTTTATAATAAGTAGTGCTAATTAAAGTTACTTATAAATATACTATAGCTTTAAATTAGGGCTATAGTAAGGTTATATAAAGGGGTTATTTAATTCTTTTTATAAAAAGAAAAGTATATAAAGTATATATTAATATTATATAAATACACTAAGTATTAATTAATACTAAATTATATTAACTATATTTTAAAGCTATACTAATAATTTATATAAATAGCTATTTAGCTACTTTAAATAATAAGTTAAAAGTAGCTAAAGCTAAGGTTTAAGGGTATTTTATTATTAGTAATTAGTTTTTAAATTACTATTATATTAACCTTAGCTTAATAGTATAGTATTATTTTAATAAAGTATTATTTTTTTTATATATTTTAATATATAACTTATATTATATAGTTTATTAGGTAATACTTAGTATATTTAGGTTTATTATAATTATAGGTTATTAGCTAAAGAAGGCCTTTATAATACTATATACCCTTAAGATTATTATAATTAAATAAGTATTAGGTAGTTTATTATAGCTATTTAGGGATTTATTAATATACTTTTATAATAAAGCTTTATAAAATAATAAAAAGCTTACTTTTTATTAATAGCTATATAGTTTAACCTTAGTTTATTTAAATACTATTTTCTTTAGGTTAATAAAGGCTTAAGGGTAGTATAAGTATATTACTTTTATATAAAACTATTACTTATTTATAATAAAATAAAGTTTTAACTATATTATATATAAGCCTAAGTAGTTATAATAGTGTTTTTAAGCTACTTTTATTAGCACTAAATAAGCTTATTTACCTTTATTATACTAGCTAGTAATATAGTAGCTATACTATAGAGTTACCTTATAATAAGCTATAATATAGCTAAACTTATAATAATAAAAGCATTACTAAAGGTATATTATATTATTATATAGCTTTACTTTAAAAATTTCTACTTTATAAATAATTCTAGCTTAGTAAAGCTAATTAGCTACTTTAATACTATTAATACTAATAATAAAAAGTACCCTTATTATAATACCTCTAGGCTTTTATACTACTATTTAAATAAAGCTAGTATTATTAGTATTAATAAGGTATTAAAGAATATTCTCCTTAGGTTAGTTTTATATATTTTTTTATAAAAAAGCCTTTAATAATAAAACTAAATATTCTTTAATTTAATACTATTTTTAAACTAAAAGTAATTTAAACCTAAGCTATATTTATAATATATAGCTTAACTATATCTTTAAAGGTAATAACTATATTTTTATTATAAAGATAGTATATTACTATAATAGTATTTACTTTAGTAATATAATTAATTACTTATATAATCTTTTTTAGTATTTAATTCTTTATTACTTTATTAATAAAGAGTTTTTTAATAATAGCTTTATAGTATACTTAAGGTAGTATTACTATAATAATAATATTTTAAGTTAAAGGGTTTTAACTTATAGTTTTAATTTTACTAATAGTAATACTAATTTATATTAATACTATTATTTATTCTCTTTAAAAGGCTTTATTTATTATTTATTTAACTATAGCTTTAAAATTCTATATAGTAAGTATTATATTAATAAAAATAGTAAAAAGGGTTATAAGCTTATAAAAAAAGTTTTTATAGTAAGTATAAGTTACTTTTATATTAAAAGTGTAAAAAAATATATTCTATATACTTTATAATAATACTAAGGGAATAAGCCTAGTAATTTTATTATATTTAAGCTTAAGGTATTTTAATATATAGTTTTATACTACTTTAAGTATAAGCTCTCCTTAGAGTTTTATTATAAAGCTACCTTATTTTATAAAAAAGTAGTAATAACTTTATATAAAACTATAATTTTTACTATAAATATTTATTAGTATTGCCTTATTTACTATACCTATACTTTAAACTTAATATACTATTAAAGAAGGAAGTAAATAAATATAATAATTCTTTTTATTAGCTTTTTAAGCATTTTAAAGTTAATTCTATAGCACTATAGCAGTGCAGGCGAATTCGCGAAAAGTTTTTAATAAGTTAAGCATTAGTAGTATGTTTTTTATAATAAAATTAGTAAAAAAAACTAGATTTAGGGCCTTTTTAAAGAGGCTAGGCTATAGGCAGCTAAGGATAATATATACTAAGTTACTATATATAAATTATATAGATATAGCTAGAAATATCTATTATAACCGCTGTTTTTTTACTAATTAAGGCTTTATTATATATTCTTTATAATAAAAGTAAAAAAAAGACTAGATTTAAGGCCTTTTTAAAGAGGCTAGGCTATAGGTAGCTAAAGATAATATATACTAGGTTACTATATATAATTTATATAGGTATGCCTAGAAATATCTATTATAACTACTATTTTTTTACTAATTAAGGCTTTATTATATATTCTTTATAATAAAAGTAAAAAAAAAAAACTAGATTTAAAGCTTTTTTAAAGAGGCTAGGCTAAGACTATAGGTAGGTAGCCTAATAGAGCTAGTTTAATGCTAAGGTATATAATAAAACTAATTTATTAGAGAAATAATATATAATCTTAATTTATTAAGTACTTCTTCTTAGGTTTCTCCCTTTTATAAACTCTTACTATATTTCTTTAAGCTTTTATATAAGCCTTTTCTATACTAGCTTATATTAAAGCTCTTAAGAATTTAGGCATAGTAAGTATAGTAGTAAAGACTATATATAATTTTATAACTTATTAAGCTCTTTATTATTATAATTATTAAAGCTACTACTAAGGTTAAAGTTAATTATATTATTACTATATAAATTCTATAGGTTATTAGTAAGTAAAAGAGTTAATAATAGTAGCTTTGCCTCTCTTATTATAGCTTTTTATATCTTAAGGACTTTTAGTAATAAATTTATATTAATTATAAAGCTATTATCTTAGTAGCTAAGAAGCTTATTATAGGTCTTATAATTTATTTTAAGAGAGAGATATTTTATATTCTTATTTATAGCTATAAGCTACTTTTTAAATATTATTTTTTAAGGCTAGCTATTAATAATAATATTAAGGTTTTCCTACTACTATACCTTAAATTTTATAATTTCTTACTTAAGAATAAAGTATATATTTATAAGCTAATATTAAGATTTTTTCTTTACTACTACTTTAAGGGTCTTTTTATATTATATATATATATTAGTAAAGCTTATACTTATAATAAATTAACTATTTAATTAAACTCTTTTACTATAGTAGCACTAGTTAGTAAGCTTTTTAAGCTATTATTAGTAGTTATTAATAAAGCTCTTAACTTAGCTTTTTAGTATTAAAGCTTTTAGTATAACTTTACTAGTATACTAAAAACCTTTATAAGTAAAAGAGAAGAGAAGCTTACTATATTTATTATATATATTTAAAAGAGCTTATAAAGTATAATAGAATTAATTCTTATAAGGAAGAAGGCTTAAAAACACTAAGTTAATATTAAAGCCTACTTTTTATTAGTTTTAAAGTAGCTTACTAATAATTAGGGTTAAATCTATTAAATAAATACTACTTTTTTTAAATTCTAATATAATATTATAATATAAGAAGCCCTCTTTAAATATATAATTAAAGGCCTTTAATAACTATATCCTTATAAAGAATAAATTCCCCTCTAAAAAAGACTATTAAATTGCTTATTAATATAATACCTTAAGTAGCTAAAAAACCCTTATATTAAGTAGCTAAAGGAGATATATTAAGTAAGGTAGGAAAATAATAATAAGAATATTAAATTTAATATAATACTTAATAAAGTTAATACTACTATACCCTATAAAGCTATTAATAATAAGGAGCCTATAGATCTTTTAATTATAAGAATACTAAAAAGGCTTTATAATATTATTAATTTAAGGTCTTATATCTTTATAAAACTACTTATTATAGCTAAACTACTAACTAAAAGTCTTCCCTATATATTATACTTATATAGAATATATTTAAAACTACTTATTAAAGTTATAAATTTAATTAAAAGTAATAGCTTAACTACTAAAGCTAATAGAAAACTATATAAAGTGTATATTTTTATTAGCTTTAATTTTAGCCTAGGCCTTTATTAAGTATATTTAGTATATTAGCTATAGTAAAATTATATTACTAATAGTATTAATAGAGGTAATAAGGGTTAAAGACTTATAGTTAAAGGGGTTTAAAACCTTAGGGCACTCCCTTTTTAAAGAAATAGCTATAATTATAACCTAGGTTTATTTATAAAGGTATTTAAGCTAAATACTATATTTATCTTTATTTTAGCATTTAAAAAGGCTAATTCTATACTTTATAATAAGCTCTTTAAGGTAATTAAAGAATTCCTATATATATAAGGGGTTAAAAGCTTAGAATGCCTTCTAAGACTTCTTAATAGCTTTAATTATTATTATATAAAGCTTTAGGTAGCTTTTAATCTATTAAGAATATTATATCTTACTTATAGGCTTAAGTAAGAGATTATAATATATTTATAATATATTAGTAGCTTTTTTAACTTAGTATTTAAAAGTAAAAAAGCTATCTCTTTATATTTCTTAAATATAAGCTACTATAGCATTATCTTTATTATTTATAAGGTTTACTAGCTAGCCTAGCTAACACTCTATTTATAGCTTACTAAGGGAATTATAGCTTAAATAAAGTATTTTATTAATTACTTAAAAAACTACTAATATTAATATATTATAGGCTTTAGTAGTAACTTATACTAAGATTTAATAATAAGAATAAAGCCTATAGTTATTATTTAAATAATCCCTATATATTAAAGAAGCTTATAAAGACCTTATATATAGCTATAAGGAATTTATAAATATATTAACTATAATTCCCTATAACTATAAAACCTTATAAGTAGTAGTAATAATAGAATCTAAGAATTAGTGCTACTATATTATAGTGTAAATATATTATTATAGTTAAGAAATATGAATTTTACTATAGAATACTAAGAAAAAATAATAAGGCTAGTGTAATTAAGTGTCCCACTTATAATATAGTTATCCTAAGGTTTTATAGTCTCCTTAGTGGAAACACTAAGGAGGTCTCCGGGTAGTTAATAATTATACCTTTACTACTTTATACTTAAAGTCTTTACTTTTTACTTTATTTTTTTACTTTATAATATCTATTAATTCTTAGTAATTATAGCTATAACTAGCTTTATACTTAGAAAGCTAGGGAGTATATTACTTATTTATAATATAAAAGTAGCTAATTTATATTATGTAATAAGCTTAAATAAGTCAATAAATTAAACTTACTTTAAATTTTACTTACTAAGCTACTAATTAGCTAAAAAAAGCTTTTTTACTTTTTTTAGCTAATTAAAGTTTAGTTTTTTCCTTAGTACTATATTATTAAGAAAAAGACCTTTTTATATAATTTTTAAACTTATAACTTATATAATTGTGTAAGGTCCTTATAACACAAGGCGCATTAGGATAGAATCCCTTATACTTAGTTATGCTCTTGCTTATAGTAGCCCTTAAAAGACCACTATATATATAAGGGCTTCTTAAAAGAAGTAAGCTTTAGTTAATATATTAGTTATTATATTACCTTTACTTAGCTACTATATTTATATTTAATAATTTTAAAGCTTCTTTATAGCTATTTAAAGATAATATAGTGCTTTATACTTAATAATTTATAGCTATTTTATAAAAAAGCTCCTTATTTTTTAAACCCTTAGTAAATACTTAGTAATTTATAGCTATTATAGCTAGTAATACCCTTTTAATTACTATTATTACTTAAAATAAGGTAATTTGTAAAACCCTTAACCTTAAGAAGAAAGCTAAGGTAATATAAAAGTAAATTTAATAGCTTAAAGAATTAAAAAAACTATAGGCTTAAAAATAAAAGCTTTTTATTACTTTAAGTTAACTAATAAATAATATAAAAGGGGTAAATACTATTACTTTATTAATAACTTATTAAATAATAGCTAAGAAAAAGTTAAAGTAAAGAATATTAACTCTTTAATATACTTAATTAACCTATAAAGATATAAAATCTAGATTAATAACTTAATTTATACTTTTAATAAGGTATAATATAAATTTTATTAAAACTATTAAAATATCCTTTTTACTCTTAACTATATATACTAATTTTATTAAGTAAAATAGAATTATTTCCTTAATAAATAATTAAATAATTAATATAAAGAACTTAAGAATAACTAAAATAAATTCTAAAAATAAACCTTTATTTTACTAAGGGACTTTACTAACTAAAAGGCTTAAATTATTACTATAATAAAAAACATTAAATAATAAAAAAGCTAGAATTTTATTAACTTTAGTATTTACCTTAATTTACTAAAAAAATACTTTAAAAAAGCTAATAAAAAAATAAAGGCTTTTTTTTTTTATTAAATTACTACCTAACCTTTAAAACTATATAAACCTATATATATTTATTACTAGAAAAATAAGGGAAAAAGTAGTATAAATTACTTAGTAATTCTAAGATACTATACTAGTAAAACTTAAGTATAAAATAAAATATAAAATAAAAGAAAACCCTTTAAAAGTATTTTAATTATAATTATAAGGTATACTATATTATTACTAATAATAATACTCTTTTTTAGTACTAAATAGCTTTATAATAAGCTTAAATAATAAATTTATTTAAAGACTATAAAAATACTATAATTATAATAGTTTAAACTATATTTAATACTATTATAATTAACCCTTAAAATAATAAATAAACTAAATAAAAAACACTTAATAATAAAAATAGCTACTTTTATCTTTACTAATTATAAACTCCTTATTAAATAATACTTCTATACCTTTATTACTATTTAAAAATAAATTACTATTTAAACCTTTACTAATTTAAATATATACTTTAATATTAATATTATTTATTTAGAGTTTATAAAATAATAAAAACTTTAAAAAACCTTAATAAATACCCTTAAACTTTAAATAATTAGTATATTAATTATTTTATAATATAAAGTATATAATATATTAATAAATATAACTAATTTCTATAAATACTTTAGGGAATTAACCTTACTATATATAGTAATAAATAAAAACTTTAGAGTTAAAGGAAGCTTTATTTTAATTAAAATATATATATTAATAACTAAATATATTTACCTAGCTCTTTATAAAAAGAAATAGTAATTTAAGCTTTATTAATTTAAAATATTCTTAATAACTTCTTATTAATTTATAAGGAAAAATAGAAATATAGCTACTATATATACTATTTAAATAATTATTAATAATAAAGTAATACTTTTAAAAGATAAAAACTAAAGAAAAATACCTTTAATTTTTAATAATATTCTTTTAAAACTATTTATATATATAAATATATTTAAGTTTAATAATATTAGTATATTACTATTAAGAAAAAATACTAATTATACTATTAATTTATTACTTAATATATTATTACTATATAAACTTATATACTTTTTATTTTAAAATAAACTTAAAGTTTTATAAAAATACCTTAAAGAAAACTTAGTAAATAGCTATATAAAAGCCTTAAAAAGCCTTATTAATACCTTTATTTTCTTTATCTTTAAAAAAAATAATACTTTTTAGTTATATATAAATTATTATAATATTAATAAGGTTATACTTAAGAATTAATATATATTACTCTTTATTTTAAAGATTTTTAACTATATTTAAAGGGTAAAGTTTTTTATTAAAATTAATATTAAAAATATATATTACTATATTTATATTAAAAAAAAATAAAAATTAATATTTAAAACTAAATATAGCTATTATAAATATTTTATAATGCTTTTTAAACTAATTAATACCTTAGCTATATTTTAAAACTATATATACTAAGTGCTATAAAGGCTAATTAATATTATTTATATAATATATTTAAATAATATTCTAATCTTTTTAAAAATATAAATAAAATATATAATTTATATATAAAAAGTATTAAGTAAAATAAAAAGCATTAAACTATATATTAAACTATTTAAATATATATTTTACTAAAACTTAGTAAAGTTTTTTAAATTTATTCTCTTTATTAATAGTATTTTAATAAATAAAAAAAGAGTAAATATAATTTAAAAATAAAAAGAACTTAAGAGTTTTAAAAATATATAAGTTTTTTTAAGTTTCTATAATTTTTATTATAAGTTTATATATTAATACTTTACCTTTATAATACTCTTTAATATACTAATAAAAAAAAGCTAAAAAGGAATTTAATATAATAAGTTTTACTTTAAAAATAATAAATATATAGTATTTATAAAGCTAAAAGCTACTTTTTAAAAAGTGCCTTTATTATAATATTATAAATTTAAATAGCTAATTTATATTAAAATAAATACCTTTATCTTTATAATAGCTAGTATTATTTTTTAGCTAAATAATAAAAAGTAATACTACTTTATAGTATTTTAATTTTAAAAGTTTACTAATATAGAATAAAACTATAGTATAGCTAACTAAAAGCTCTTTACTATAGTAAAAGTCTTTAAGTATTAATAATACTATATTAAAGAGATTATAAATTTTATAAAAATTCTATTAAATTACTATAATCTATAGATTTTTATAAGCTAAACTAAGCTTAATTATTGTTGTGGGCGGCAGGGTGCATTTCCTCACCGCTCTATTGTATGCTTATAGCCTTAGTTCTTAGGCATCTAGGCTAAGATTATTTCCCTATATAAATCCCCTAGTAAATTTATTCTCTAGAGGATTTAATAAATTATACTCTCTTTTGTATACATATATGCTATAGGTTATAAGCCTAGCGTATTCTAGATATTTTTAATATTTCTTTCTTTTACCTTTTTTATAGTTATATTTTTATATATATAGCACAGCTAAACTAGTAACACTCTGCTAAACTAAGTGGAGTTATTGCAAAAAATTTTAACAATACTATATACAGTAGTATTACACACTTAAAGACATATATATATAACCCTTAACATTATTAATTAACCTATATATATATTAATTAACTTTAATATAATAAAAAACACTTAGTTAGTTAAATTTAAACCGCTAACCTTTGCGTTTATATGTAAAAATTATATATTATTAGTTGCTATAGTTAACGCTATAACTATATATATTATAAGACTTAGTTATTAAGTCTTATAAAAAAAGGGCCCTTACTATAACCCCCCTAACTGCTAGCTAGGACTATTATTCTATATAAATTAAAACTGCCTAGGCACTAGTCTAATAAAAGGGGAGATTATAGATTATTAGGTATAGTAATTATAGAGTAAAGTAATGCCTACTAACTAGGCTAAGGTATAACTAGGTAAAACTCTATAGGTTTTCTCTCTTTATTATTAAGGCATAGGAGATACTTATAATAAACCTACTAATTCTTAACATTAAAATCTCTATATAGGTATAGGCTATATAGTAATTTAACTAAATAATAAGCTACCTACACTAACTTACTACTTAACTAAACTAATAATTCTTTAGTATTAAATACTAGATTATAAGGGATTCTAATAATATAACTTATAACATATTAATAGCATTATAAGCGCTATAACCACTAAACTAGCTAACTAGGGTATAAATACTGCTATCTTAGCTTCTATAAAAGACCTAATTCTACACGCAGTGTAAATTACACTATTAAAGGGATTAGAGAATTTTAAAGAATAGAAAATCTCTATTAAGATATAAGTATATATTATTAGCCTAACTAGGCACTTTAAGGGTATAATTCCCTAGTCGCTAGATATAGACTAAAAGCATGGAATCTTAATGTATATTATATAGTAGTCCCTATCTTCCTATATCTAGAAAAACATCCTATACGCTAGCTAGGACTATAAGGGTAAAGTTATTAAGCTAATAAGGCTTATTTATAATAACTATAGCTTTAAAGCTAATGTAGCTATTATTAAATTATTAGATAGCTTCTTCACTTTCTAAAGATTAGAATTCTTAATAATATATACCTAGCTTAACTATTATTAGAATTTATAGCAGCGTATTAATAAGGTTATAAAGCTCTATAATATTATATAGGTTATATAGATAATTTATACTATAAAAGGATCTATACCTAAGATTTATAATATATAGAAGATATAAGGTTATAGCTTTAAAGGATTAAAGAAAGAGGAGATGCTTAAGTATCTTATATATAAGGCAAATAAGCTAGTAAAGGAGCAGAAATCTAACTTTATAACTACTAAAACTAATAATAATAGAGCTAGTAGTAAGCGGAAGATGCATATACTAGCCTATAGCTATATAGTTTTATAAAACTTTACTTATATAAAGGAATAATACTAGAAATTATACCTTAAGTTAATGCCTTCTAAGGTAAAAGCTTATTTTAAAGAACACTATAAGGCATAAGAGAGCGAAAAGCTAAAAAAGCTAGTATTATTAAATATTATATAAGCTAGCAATACCTTTAGCAGTATAACTATATAATAAGATAACTTCTACACTACTGCTACTAAATTAAAGAGACTTTAAAGAAGCAACTATATCCTAGATATAGAATATAGTAATTATACCTTTAATTTTACTAAATAGTTTATATACCTAAATACTAATATAAATATAAAGCTAATAACTATAAGCAATAAGCAACCCCTTATAGTTAAAGAAATTAGCACTATATATATACCTATTATAGAAGGCTATCTTAAGCTACTTAATATATAGCTAGCCTTTAAAGCAAAAGTTAATATAATATCTCCTAGTTTGCTATAAAAAGTAGGCATTATAATTAATAGATTATTTAATTAACTAATTGTAAAGACTATAAAGATAAATATAGCTTCTTTTCGCTAGGTTTTTAACGTTATAGTTATTAACTTATATAATAAAGAGCCTTAGTATAATTTTATAGCATTACTATATAAAGCTATTACTAAGAACATTAAATATAGGCTTATCTATAGAAGGCTTAGCTATATAGGGAAAGAATATATACTTAAAGCGTATAAAAAGGCTAGTATATTAATTAATTAGGCTTCTTTAACTAACTTCTACTATAAAGCGTGCTATCTAGCTAAAGCTAACTAAATTATATATTATAAACTATAGAGTAGCGTAACCTTATTCCTTAGTAGAGTCTTTTAGGATTATATTTAGCATAAGCCTAAGGGGTTTAGTAGTAAGAACTACACTTTATATGCAATTAATATATATACTTAGTTCTATTAGGTAATTCTAACTATTAGTAGAGAAAACTTATAGAAGGCTATTAAAACCTAGTAAATTACTATAGAAAACACAAGTAGTAGCTTTACTATATAGTGTTTTTATATAAATAATGCTATAGAATTCCTTAGGGTAAGGTTTATTAATTATTACTATAAAAAAGGTATAATTTTTAGGACTAAAGTACCTTATATGCCTACTTATTAAGGAATTATTAAATAAGCTAGCTATACACTAATAGATATAGCAAGGGCATCTATAATTAGTGCTAAGCTTCTAGAAATCCTCTAGCTATATATAATAAAGCATATAGCTAAAATCATAAATTTATTGCTAATAAATAGCATATACAGTGGAAAATCACTATAATAGGCATTGTTTAATAAGCTTAGCTTAATTAATAAAGCATCTATCCGCAACTTATATACCTAGGGCTGCGTAGTCTATATATAAATCCCTAATAAAAGGTGTGTAAAAGCTAAGAAGATAGCTTCTTATGCAAAGAAAGGCTACTTAGTTAGCATAGAAGGTTCTAAGTGCTACCTCTTTAAAGTATAGCTTCCTAAAGATAACTATATTATACGTGCTTATAATGTATATTTTTATAAGGGCCCTAAATAGCCTAAAAATAATAATACTAATAATATATAATACATTGCTAAGCTTATTAATCCTACCTTTAAAGAAGAAGGCTGCTAAATTATTACACTTCCTTACAATTTAAATATAAAGACTATAAACCTATTAGCTAAGAGATAGGAAGAATAGTAAAAGCTACCTCTAAAGTTACTAATTATTCTAACCTAAACCCTATAACCTATAAAAGAGCGGGAAATAGTATATATCTTGCCTAAATCTTTAGATTAAAAAGATCTCTATTTTACTACACCACTAGGGGAAGCTCCTTAGCCTATATAGTCTATAAGACCCTATAATAAAATATTAAAGAACCTATAAAATTTATATAATCCTAAGCATTAAGAAACTTACATTAGCTCTAATTAAATAAAAGGATTTATAGGTATAACTCCTTAGGCTAGAAAGCCGCTTTTTTAAACACTTCTAAAGCCTTTAGTCTTTATAAACAATGTTAACTTACTAGAGGCATAACCACTAGACTAAGATAATAATATAAATAATTTAATTACACTAGAAGAGTCCTAATTAGTAGTCTATAAAGAGGTATTACTTCTAGCGAGAAGTAATAATGTATAACACTAGTTAAGAGACCTTTACACCTTATGTATATATATAGATAACTTAAATATAGTTAATTATAGTTAAAGCTCCCCCTTATAAGGTATAAGACAGTCTATAAGAGGGGGTTTAAGACTAAATTATTTAGAATTAGCTATATATAGCAAAAAGCATGTATTTCTAAAGGGTTCCTTAAGAGAGCCTAGCATTACTAACCTTACTATTTAATATTAGGATAAAGACGTCTATACTAATAAAGAAGAAGTTAGCTTTTTATATTATATAATAATAATCTAAGCAGCTAATTTAGCTATAAGCACTATACTAATTCTATCTAGCTAGTTTTAGGTAAAAAATATGCTAAACTATGCTATATTTTAGCAACCTACTAAGAAGTAGGAGCTTCTTAAGATAGCTAAAAAGAATAGCTAGGACCTTATTTACCCACTAAAAGGTGCCTTAATCTTTAATAGCTAGTGGGTTTATATAATAAAATATTCTATTTAGAGAGAGCCCTATATAAAAGTATATTAGGTAGTTTGCAGTAATTAAAATACTTAGGTCTTTAAAGCGGAAGATCTATACGCTATAGTAGCTTATCTAGTCTCTTTATAAGTATTTTATATTATTATTGCTATTTATAACTATAAGTAGTAATAATATAATATAGTTAATGCCTTTCTAAATATAAAGGTATAAATAGAGATCTATATAAAGTAGCCTTAAGGGCATTAAGATGCTATATAGTGAGTTTGCTAACTTAATAAAGCTCTTTATAGGCTTTCTATATTACTACTTTAGTAGCTTAATAATATTATAATATAGCTAAGCATGCAAGGGTTCTAATGCCTTGCTAATAAGCTCTATATTTTTATTTAAAAAGATAGCACTATCCTTCTTCTTTATATAAATAATATTATAATTACTACGCTAACTTAAAACGCTATAAATAACATTCTCTTATACCTAAAAAAGCAATATAAGCTTAAAAGGCTTAGTAAGGTATAGATATTCCTTAGAATCTAATTTATTTATAATAAAGCTAAAAAAACTATACTACTATATTAAGAGTAGTATATAAATATAATTATTAATAGGTACTGCATTAGAGATCTTATAAATATAAAGACACCCTAGCTTCTAAAGGCAGAGATTCTACCTAATTAAAAAGAGCTTAATATAGTTAGTAACTCTTACACTTAAATAAAGGAGATTAGGAGCTTTAATTAGCTCTCTATATATATAAGACTTAATATTATATTTATTACTAATAAGCTTTATATAGTAAATATAGCGCTAAAGCAGATATATTAGGAACTAAAGAAGCATCTTTAGTAATATCTTAAGGGAATAGCAAACCTTAGTATTTACCTTAGCAGGCAAGTAATAAAATTGCTTAAAAGTTATATATTATGCATTTTTAACTATAGCAATGCCTCTTATAGTAATAACCTTAATTTAAGGGTCTCTATAGTAAGCTATATAATTATAGTTAATAGCAAACTAGTTCTCTAGTCTTCTAAGAGGTAAAGCCTTATTATACTTAGTTCTATAGAAGCTAAATTCATTAACCTTATGCTTACTACCCTATTTATAACTTAGGTATCTTAATTAATTAAGGACTTTAAATTTAAGTAAGAATCCCCTCTCTTACTATTTACTAATAGTTAGAATATAAAGGTAATTATACTAAATAAAAAGTATTATAGCTATATAAGGTATATTAACTTATAATATAAATAGATTATTTAAAGGGTTTATAAGGGCCTCTTTTAACTTAAATAAATTAGTATAGATTAGATAATTGCTAATAGCTTTACTAAAGGCCTTAACTATAAAAAACACTCTAACTTTATATATTTTCTTTAAATACTTTAGAAGAAAAGCTTCCTTATAGCACTATAATAGCTAATTACAATTTCTATATAATTTAGGTAATGTATATAATAATAAGAGACTTATATAAAAGACCTATACTTTTATACCTTATCCTTTTTTTAAGCGTAAAAGCAGCCTTTTAAGACCTCTTTTTGCACTTATAGGCACTGTTATAATAATGGTAAAAAGCCTATATTTATTGGTGAACCTATTATAATATAGCATCTAATATAATTACTTTAGGCACCTTACCTAAGAATAAGATTTCTATATAGCTCCTATAATATAGTTATTTAGCTATAAGGGTGGTATTATAGGCAGTAGGGTGCATTTCCTCACCGCTCTATTGTATGCTTATAGCCTTAGTTCTTAGGCATTTAGGCTAAGATTATTTCCCTATATAAATCCCCTAGTAAATTCATCCTCTAGAGGATTTAATAGATTATGCTCTCTTTTGCACACACATGTGCCATAATTATTAGTAAGCTAAATAGTATATATTTCTTAGCTTATTTTATTTTATTATTAAGTATTATATAAAGAAAAGTAATTCTATAAATATACTATTAAGAAAGCTTAATTATAAAGATAAGGCTTTAATAAATTAAAAAATATTACTAAAGTTATAAAAATAATTATTACTTTATAAAGAAT
This sequence comes from Claviceps digitariae, assembly GCA_018360205.1. Lineage (NCBI taxonomy): Eukaryota > Fungi > Ascomycota > Sordariomycetes > Hypocreales > Clavicipitaceae > Claviceps > Claviceps digitariae. The sequence goes on from SRPT01000063.1 coordinate 27,075, forward strand.
TAAAGGTAGTGCTTAATAATATATAATAGCTTAGTAAGATACCTTTAAAAATATATTTAGTTTTAGCTACTAAAGCTAATTCTATAGAATAAAACTTTATTACTTAAATAGCTAAAGTAGCTATTAAAATACTAACTAAAGAGTAAGTAAAATTAAGTAATTTTACTATAAAAATTACCTATATTTAATATATTAAAACCTAAAAGATTAAAAATACTATTATATAATTTAACCTCTATAAAAACTAAATATATAAACCCTTTATTAAATTATTATAAAAAGCTTAAAAGTAGAATTTAAACCTTAGAAAAATTACTAAAAATATAACTTTAAAGAATTAAGGTAAAAAAATAGAAATATAGTAATATAATATAAATAGCCTTTTACTATATAAAGATTAGGTAGTTATTCTATAAAAACTTATTTTATAGTAAAAGCTTTTATAGCTATATTATAATAATTCTCTAGCTAATTATTTTAAAATAAATAAAACTATAAAGCTTTTATATTAAATATATTACTAGCTAGCTATAAAATAAACTATAATAAAGTATATCTTTAGTTATAAAATATACTAATAAGTAATTACTAAAAGGTATTACTTATATAGTTACTTTAAATTACTATTAATATTATAATAACTCTAGGTAAAAATATTTATAGACTTTATTATAAGTTTACTAAAAAGATTATATTATAAGTAATAAGTTAATATAATTCTAGTAATTATAAATAAATTAACTAAGTATATAATATTTTTACTTATAACTATTAATATTAATATAATAAACCTTATAAAGATTTTTTATAAAGAGATTAAATTATAATTTAAAGCTATTAAAGGCATTATATTAAATTAAAAGTTTATATTTATAAGTATATTCTAAAGTAATTTATACTTTTACTTTAAGGTTAAATAATAGTTATTAATAGTATTTTACCTTTAAACTAATAAGTAAATAAAAAATATTAATTAAATATTAAAATACTACTTATAATACTTTATTAGTAAATATTAGCTAATATAGCTAGTACTATTACTATAGGCTTAATTTATATATAATAATACTATAAATAAAACTATAAAATAAGTACTTAATTATATACTTTATAAGTATTACCTTAAGTTTTACTTAAGTATTAAAAGTAAATCTCTAAATAAAAATATACTTAAAGCTAAAGTATAAATATAAAAACTCTATATACTATAGAAAAAAATAGTAAAAATATAGAAAAAAGTAGTAAATATATAAACTAAGTACTATAACTAGTATTACTAACTAATAATATTTTATAAAAATAATAAGGTTTTATTATTTATTAAGAATATATAAATTAAATATATAAAAAAGAAGCTAAACCCTAGATTTTTAAAACCTTTTTATATTTTATACTTTATAAAGAAGTAAGTATATTACTTTAAATTACCTAAGAAATATATATAACTTTCTAATATATTCTATATTAGCTTACTAAAGCTATAGTATAAAAAAAAAATAGGGAAAGTATAATAACTTTAAACCTAGAAAATAATAATAATAAATATAAAGTTAAGGAAATTAAAAATAAGAAAATTACTAAAAAAGGTATATATTTCTTTATAAAATAAAAAGAATAGCTAAGTAAATATAACTAATAAATCCTAAAAAATAATATTTTAATACTAAAGCTTATTACTAACTTTTATAAAAAGAAAATAAATAAAATAATTTATAAGTAATACTTTAGCAATTAAATATAGAGTTAGTAGTAATAATAAATTTATTTTATAAAAAAAAAACTATTTATAATAAAAAGGCTACTATAAGGAATAAATTTATAGTAGCCTTTATAAACTATTAAGCTAAGCTTATACTCTTTATATAGCTAATATAAAATAATATAAATTAAATTACTCTCTTTATACTATAAAAAACTTACTTAATAGTTACTATCTAAATAGTATATTTAGCCTTACTTAGGTATAAATATAAAAAGGTAGTATTATACTATTTTTTATTATTAATAGTATTTTAAAAAAAAAAGTATAAATAAATAATAAATAAATATAAAGAAATAATACTTACTTAAAGAAAATATAAAGAGAGGTAATATATTATTTAAAGCTAATAGCTAGTTAGTATATACTAATTATATAAAACTTAAACTTTTTATTATAAATATTAGTAGAGAATTTTATTATTATATTAATATATATATTACTATATTTTTAGCTATACTAATTAAGCTATAGGCTATTTAATATACCTATTTAGTATAATTAAAACTATATAGTAAAAAAAAAATATATAAATAATTTATTATTATTAGTTTTTAGTAAAAATATACTTTTTTATAGTAAAAAAAGGGTTATTATTATTTACTATTATATTTAAATTAAAAACTAATTTAATAGCGCTTAAAAGGACTTTTAGTTAATAGTATATAAAGAGATAGTTTTTTTAGTTTCTTTATATTATAAATATAGCTTATTTATAGTATTAATAATTACTATAAATTTAAAGGGTTATATATATAGTATTATAAATATTATTATACTTTTAATATTATAAATAGTGCTTAAATAAATAAAAAGTAATATTAATAAATAAATTAATACTAAAAATATAGCTAAGCGCTTTAAAAGTAAGCTTAAAAGATAGGCTTTTTTTAAAGTTATAATAGCTAGTATATATATAATAAGTATATATATATAGCTATATAATTTTTTTTTTAAAAATAATAAAGAGAAGTAATATTATAATAAATTAATAGTAAAAGTTAATAAAATAAATAAAGAAATAAAAAGAAATATTAAGTTTAAAATAAAGAAAATAAATAAAGATAAAAAAAGTAAAGTATAATAAAAATAAAAAAGTAGTAAGAATTTACTTTATTTATAAGTAAACTATAAAAAAAAGTAATTTAATTAAGGTATTATTTTATTTATTAAATTAATATTAGTAGTTATAATTAAGTATTATTATTATTATATATTATTACTAATTAGCTAGTAATAAGTAATATATATTATTTATTTTAATTATATACTAAGAATATTAAATAAAGGGGTTAAATAAAGAACTTAAGGCTATATTATAATATAGCTACCTATATATCCCCCTTAAAATACTAATAAAAGGTATAAATAAACTATATACTACTAAAATATTAGCCTAAGGGGGGGTAATTATAAGGTCCTTATAATATAAGGTATATTAGAATAGAATCCCTTATGCTTAGTTATACTCTTACTTATAGTAGCCCTTAAAAGACTACTATATATATAAGGGCTTCTTAGAAAAAGTAAGCTTTAGTTAATATACTAGTTACTATATTGCCTTTGCCTAGCTACTATATCTACACCTAATAAATTATTACTTATATAAAAAAAGTGTTAGGGTTTTCTATAGTGCTTAACCACTGCGCTATAGAGTGAAATAAAGGTTAATAGTTTAAATTTATAACTATATAGTGGATTGAACATAGTTTTTAACCCATAAAATGTACTAAGGGAATTTTTCTAGTTAATCCTTGTATCCTTTAACCATATTTATAGGGGCCACGATACCCCTTCAGGGTCAAAGACTATATTCTCCCCACTGTATATATAGAAACATTAATAGTATAAGAATTAGCTAATTAATATTATTAAGTATTATATATATTTCATACTATAATATATAGTTTTTTACACTCTGTAGTTCAAGAGCTAAGTGCTATAGTAAACCCTAATACTTTATATAAGCAAGAATTATATATAGAGGTTATAGGTTTAAAACTTATACAAAATATAGGTCTTTATAGGGACATAACCCCTAATTAGCTAGAAGAGGGTCGAGGGGGAGGCTCTTCTAGCTAATTATTAATTAGTAAGTAAGGAAAAGTAGGTTTAGCTCTCCTGTCTTACTAGCTAATTATAGTCTAAATTAGCTACTACTATAATATAAATAGGCAAAAATTCCCCCTTACTCTTCAGTTATAAAGCTAGCTATAGCTATAATTATAAGAATTAAGAAAATAAATTAAGTACAATTAAAACGCAAGAAAAAGTAAGTTTTAAGAAGTATAAAGTAATATATATAACTAGATTTTATAGTAAGAAATAAGAGCTATAAGCTAAAGGCAAATTTAGGCGGGTTTTTTATTTTAATAAGTAACTAACTAATTAGCTATAACTAGCTTAGGTTTATAAGCTAATTAATAACTTAATAAAGGTTATTCTATAACTAAATATATTAAAGAAAAAAGTAGGGTTTCTAAATATAGTATAGTATAAAATGCTAAAGCTAGCTAGCTTGATACATATAATAGAATAATGTCTTTTAACCTATTAATAATAACTTTATTGAATTCTATGAAGTATTACTAGTTTTGCTATGTAATATATATAAAAATATAATAATAAAAACAATTTCTAAAATATACTAGGCCTATAACCTATAGTATAATATATATAAAAGAGAGTATATTTTATTAGATTCTCTAGAGAATAAAACTACTAGGGGATCTATATAGAGAAATAATCTTAGCTTGGATACCTAAAAACTAAGGCTACAATCATACAATGGAGCGGTGAGGGAAATGCACCCTGCCGCCCACAACAGACCTGCGCAACTCTTCGCTGGACCGCCGTGCCATTTGTCTATTCCCTCATCATCTACAGAATCACCGAAATCAGCCATTAATTGACTGCAGTCAGATTGGTGCCTCTGAAAGATTGGTTCACTTGCCAAATTGGCCAACGCTTAACGACTTGATGTTACCAGTCAGCACAGCCTATTGGTAGAGTTGGGGTACCATCCGAGGCTGAGCGATCCAACACTTAGAGTCCAAGTATTAATGTATTTCCAGTTCCACACAACTCAGCATCAGAGGAGTCCAGGCAAGTGCCATATCGAGCAAGTCGCATATCGTACAGTAGCGTCGCAGGCTTATTCTTTTATCACTATTAAAGTCTACATATGTAACTCTGTTCACGGTGCCAGTTCAATGCCTTCCATGCCCCTCGATAAAGATATAGAGAGTCATGGCAACAACAAGGGAGCTACCACAACGGTACATAAAAGTAGTGCAGACGGGTCTGAGATAGATTTTGTTACGCTCGGAATGGTAATTTTAGGTGAGCTCTTGATAGCACGGTCTTCTGTCGCATGGTCTACATCGGGTCGACCAAAATGCAACGTAGGGCCATTATGGGGACTTGACTAGCTATTGGCAAATGTCGAATCCATTACCTGGGAGATAGTCGACAAGTGACTGACCCCAGTTAGATGAGATAGAATTCGAGCCTCCCACCCCATCAGTATCCAACATTCTGGGAGGAGCAGGAACGTATGCTGCACTTGGAGCGCGGCTCTTTTCTCCGTCCCCTCTGTCTCGCTCAATAGGATGGATAGTGGACAAAGGGTCTGACTTTCCAACTCACATTTCTGAAACAATTGACCGTTGGAGTACTGCAGCCGTGATTCGAGAGGATCATGGTCGCCTCACTACCAGGGGATGGAATTGCTACGCAGGGCCAGCCGATCGGCGGCTTTTTCGATATCAAACACCTAAACGACGACTCATGGCACATGACCTTACATCAGACCTCCTCCTGTCTAGATCATTTCACTTGATTTGCTCCCCAATCCGCTGCCAGGAACTAATCACGGAGATCATAGCACGCCGTAAAGCTGCCACACCGTGGGACGGAATCCATGTTAAACCGTTATTCATATGGGAGCCTGTGCCCGACCTGTGCGTCCCTGACGAGCTATCGAACTGCACAAATGCTCTTCGACTGGTGGACATTTGCAGCCCCAATCACGCAGAATTAGCAGGCTTCATGGGTGACGATGGTCTTGACCCCCAAACCGGAGAAGTGTCAGCGAGCAGCGTAGAACGTGCATGTGAGCAACTCCTGGCCAGTATGCCACTGCAGTCGTACGCTCTCGTGGTCCGAGTGGGCGAGAAAGGTTGCTACATCGCTAGAAATGGTGGCAGGAAACGGCGAGAAAAATTTGGAAATCCGGCTGAACACTGCAAGGCATATATACATGGCGGCTTACAGCCCGACACAGATATGGAAGCCATATTGGCAGACCTCTTACAAGACGAAGACGGCGCAATTGCTCGAGAGGAGATCGAGGTTGACCCTGGTATAGAAAGATGGATTCCTGCTTACCATCAGGACAAATTAAAAGTTGTTGATGCCACAGGCGGTGGCAACGCCTTTCTTGGAGGACTCTCCGTAGCTCTGGCTCGCGGGGAGAAACTACAGGATGCTGTTTCTTGGGGCTCGATCGCAGCGAGCTTCGCAATCGAGCAAGTCGGAATGCCCGATCTTCAAATCGACCTTGATGGATTCGAAACCTGGAACGGCGAACAGGTATTCAAGCGACTGGATAACTTTAATCGAAGGATTACATAGAGACGTGCTCAATCAGCAGAGCAAAGTTGACTCCAGCACATGTCGTTGCAGATCGCAATTTAAGATCTGAATTCATGCTACTTCTTCCATTGTCAGCGATTGTTTTTTATAGCCGCGTATCCTGACGTAGTATGTTCTTGTCAAATTTAACAAGAAGATGGCATCACGCATTGATCATGAATAGACAAACATTCACATGAGAGCCAATCGAGGGGTTCAGTATTATCTTTTCTGAGCTATTCTGCTTGTTATGTGGCTCAATCGCAGCTCTTCTTTCACGAGACTCAATATACATAGATCAATCCACGATCTTCTACGCTACACGCTATGCTAATTGTCTTTGCGTTGTGTTCGAACCGGAACACAAGTGATGTAGATAGAAGAGAATCAGCAGATATATGTCAAAATTTGCGATCAAACACTAATCAAACTTCCTTATTTTTACGCTCCTTGTACATCATTTTACAAATTAGATTTTGTAGACAAGTTCGCCATCCGCAAACCTGTTCAGAGTCGTCAGCGCTTGTCGAGAAGAGGCAGAAAGGGTAGCATAGGCAGCGAGACTATTTAAGGGAAGGCACGGAACTACGGAACGAAGAACCTGAGAGTCGGATGACGCTGTGAAGTGGCGAGTCCAATACTTGGCAGAAAAAAAGTTGTCGGAGAAGATGATATAGTTCACTCACATGATCTGGTTGGCTTCCTCCAACCTCTTCAGGGCTTTGACAGCCTCCAGGCGGTCGAATGCACCACCATCGCTGCTTGAAATCCTTTTGTTGACAGCCGAGATAACAGAGTTCAGGGTTGCGGCATCGTCCTCGAAAATGCTTGTGTTCAAGAGCTGACCGAGTGCAGTTCTGAAAAGCGCCAGGCGTTGTGGTTCAATGGGTTTGTTGTCATCGAGCGCCAGGGCTGCAGCTTCAGTGGCAAGCTCTTGTTCAGTCGAGTCTTCATCTTGCGTTTGTGATGGAAATTGAGAAGCCGGTATTGATGAGGCAAACGAGGTCTGAGATTGAGCGACGCTGGCTGCTGCTGACCGTGTGATACGGCTGGATTGGCGTACTCTAGGATGAGACGCGATATCGTCTCGCGTAGTTGAATTTCTACCAGAAGACCCGTCTCTGCCAGTGGATTTCGCGGACCCTGCCGGCGTCAATTGTGTATTTGTCTGTAATTGTCGTGTTTTAGCTCTTGCGGTCTGATTCCCCCTAGTTGGACGATCTTCGTCTTCGAGTCCATCGTCACCATCGGAATCGTCTTCGCTGGATGAGACAAAGTCTACAGTATGAGTTCTGCGCCTTTTCTTTCGATACTCATCTTCCACAACTTCTTTAAATAAAGCGAATCGGAGAATGGCTTCCGCGGCAACGGCATCCTGCTCCTCGACTCTGCTCGAGAGACGTGCTTTGGCATGTGCAGTGGCGAGTCGAATAATGGTCTCCAGTGTGCGAACTGTCAACGGACTAGTCCTCCTTTGATTGCCCTCCATTTCATCGTTTCGCAATCCTACGTATATTTCAGCGATGCGATCGGACGCGCCTTGTGTCAAGACGGGCTTAACTCTAGTCTTCGCGTATTGAATGTACTTCTTCATGAATGGTATACTCAGAATCTCTGGCTTTCTACTCGAGCCTCGTCCAGAAGTTCGTGTCACGCCAGCGTGAAGCATAGCATCGTATTTCTCAAACACTTCGATAGGAGGTTGCGTTCCGACCTGGGTGTCCGCTGTCACGCCAAGACTCTGTGACGCAAGGTCTCGAACTGGAGCCCCTTCCTCAGTGCCAACAGTACGATACCTGTGCATGCGCAGTACGTGCTCAGATACTTGACGATCTTTCGTATCCTCAATGTCATCTGTGACCACAAACAGAAGGTCAAACCGTGATAACAGAGAGTCAGGAAGCGCTATGTTTTTATGCGGATCCTTGTGCGGATCATACTGACCGAAGATAGGATTCGCAGCAGCTACAACGGAGCACCGGGCATTCAATGAGGTATGTATTCCGGCTTTCGCGATGGTGACAGTTTGCTGCTCCATGACCTCGTGAATAGCAACACGATCCACGTCAGACATCTTATCAAATTCATCAATGCAAACAACTCCGCCATCGGCCATCACCATGGCACCAGCCTCCAGCCTTCTCTCTCCAGTTTCCTTGTCTGTTGTAACAGCAGCGGTTAAACCAACCCCAGAAGACCCGCGACCCGTGGTGGCGATAGCTAGTGGAGCTGTATTGAGGACAAAGCGCAGCAGCTGAGACTTCGCCGTTGAAGGATCTCCAACCATGAGAATATTGATGTCACCTCTCAGATGCGTGCCATTCTCAAGATTCTTCTCCATGCCACCTAAAAGCATGAGAAGGATGGCTTTCTTGATGTGATCGTGGCCATAGATACTAGGGGCAAGTGATTGTGACAGAAGCTCAAGAAGATTTCTTTTCTTAGCCACTTTATTTATATTTCTGATGTCGGTGTCCGTGATGGTGTCAGTCACCATTCCGCCTCCTGACTTGGAGGTTAACAAGATAACGTTGTTCGCGAGGACGGTGGTTTTGAACAACGCGCTGTTGTGATTAGTGTTTCGATTGCCCAAAGTTCGAAATATACCAACGATCTGGACTCGATCGCCAGGCTTAACTCGGTCTACTAAATCATCATCTAGAATGATATCAACACCGCGCGGAAGCTGACCAGCTGGAGCTCGCTCCGGCATCTCTTGGATAGAAACAGTCTGGTGATCACGGAAGGTACAGAAGCCATACTCGGTTACGAGTGGATTGCCTTCATCATCCTCCCTAGGGTAAACGCTGGACGTGGTGACGCCACTGGTCATTGTCTGATCCTGGTATTCTCTGAATTGAAACTTTTGTTGCGTTTCGTTGAAGTGGACACTGCGGACAACTTTCGGCCGTATCAACGAGCATTTTGTAACAATGCCCTCCAAGGAGACCATGTGATTGAGATGCTGAGACGATAGAGTTCGGGGATTGCATGCATTGAGACCGAAGTTACCAGCCCAAGCACAGTAGTAGATGGTATCTCTGGCGGTCTGATCCGGCCGTGCTTGAGGTATAGTTTCAACAATTTTTTTCAACGCATGATTGAAGGCTAAGGAAAACTCGAAGGGCTCGTCGAGAATGCCTTTCGCAAGATCGCTGCTATGGTCACGAACACGATCCAAATCGACAGTCAATCGCCGCTGGTTCTTCTGCAGCATTAAGATAATGTCCGATCTATAGCTTCCAGCATGGGGATCACCTAGAGATAACTATTCAGCAAGACTGGCATTAAAGATTGTTGGGTGTCATAGACGGCAATCGTACTGGGGTCCAGGAAGTCCTCTGCCTGACGGATGCGATCGCGGACACTTTCATCCTCGAGCATGAATGGGTCCATGGCGAGGGCTTATTCCAGCACAAGGAAGCAGACGTTGCGGCGTGGCCCAGGTCGACACAAACGTCACGATGAAGAGGACTGCTAGCAAAGCACTAGTGACACTGAAAAAGGTGCGAAATGATGCGAGTTCTTTACGCGACGCGTCTGAGTCGCGTATAGTGAGTGGTTGCCCGAAGACCTACTCGTGCCACGCCCCATTTTTCTAGTCCTCGCCCGGGCTCGCACTAGCAAAGCTAGTGCTAACTAGCAGTGCGGTTACACTATTAATATAGCCACTTGAACCTCTTTTTTATACCTAAGCTATAAATATATTACTAATAACCCTAAATTCTAATAAAAAAAAGTTAAATTATATAAATAAAAAAGCCCTTATATTTATAGAAAAAAACATAAAGATAAAAGTTAAAATAATAGTATATGAATTTAATATACTATATAGCTACCTTTAATAATAAATATAAGGCATTAAAAGCTAACTTAGCTAGCTAGTAATTTTTCCATAGCGCTTAACCACTGCACTATAGAGTATAGAATTATTTTATACTTTATAAAAAGAGAAGCTATAAAAGTATTTCCTTTTATAAAAGAAAATGTATAGAAGCAGTTATTTTTATAAAAATAATAAGTAAATCTATAAAGGTATTTTTTTAATAAAGAATTATAAAAATATCCTATTTTTATAATAAGCCTATAGAATTTATATCTTCTATAAAAAGACCTATAGTTATACTATTTTTAGGTATATTTCTTATTATTATTATTATTATTAATACGCTAGTTAGGCCTAGGGCCTAATATCTAGTACCTCTCCTCCTAAGAACTATATAGAAAAAACCCTAGTATAGGGTGGAAAACCTATATATAATATAAATATTATATTAAAGGCACTATAGCCTCTAGCTAGTTTTAATTATATAAAAATAATACTTTATAGGCTAAACTAATAGCTTATATTACTAGAAAATATATAGAATATAAATAAAAACTTAGTATAATATAGTTCTATATTAAGAGAGAGTTAGGTTAATTAATAGTAAAAAGTAATATAATTTTATAAGTTACTTTAATATTATTTTTTTAATACTAAGCTAGTATTAATATTATTTTATATTATATATTATTATAAGCTTAAAAATATTTCACTAAGTTTTATATATTAAAAAAGTAAAGCTTTAAAGTAATTAGCATTAAGTTTTAAAGAGAGAGGGGAAAGGGATCCTTAAGAATATAAATAAGGCCTTCCCTTTTAAGTATAACTTTTTTTTTTCTTTTTTTTTTCTTTTTTTAGTATTATTATTATTATTATAAATACTCTCTCTCTTTAATTATAATACTATACTAGTACTAACCTAACCCTAGTTTACTATAAATAATACTATAAAATTTTACTATTTTTAAATATAATATAAATACCCTCTTTATTCTAACTTAATACTATATTTAACTTAAAGCTAGCTTAGCTTAGTTTATAACTAGCTTTATATACCTTACTTCTTTAAGGAAGTAAATATTATAAAAAATACTATAATATTTAAAGTATATAACTTACTTTAGTATTAACTTTAACTTAGCTTTAACTTATTTAAATATTAATATAACTTACTATAAGTATACTATTTAATAAAAAACCTATATTTTAATAAATATATATTTTTAAAGTAATAATAATATAATAGCTAATTAGTTTTATAGCTAGATTAAAATATTATATTATACTATAATATTATACTTTATATTATAAATTTCTAGAATTTATATACCTTTAGTAAAAAGGTTAATATAAATATAACTTAGTTTTATACTAGTTTTAATATAGTATTAATTACTATAGTTAGTTAAATATAATACTACTTAAAAGAAAAGTAAAGAGATTAATTAGCTAAGTAAAAGCTAATACTATAATAGTAATAGTAAAAAAGTAGTTTAAAATTATTATATTTTTTTTAAAGGTAAAATACTATTATAAGTATAGTATATTACTAATACTTTAAATAAGTAAAATAAAATTCTATAAAAGGCTTATAAATTAAAATACTAAATAAAGTAAGTATAAAGATAAAAAGGTATTAATATAAAGAGGTATAAGCTTAAGTTTTTATTTTTTTTATATTTTTTATTTTTTAAGGAATAAAAAAGGGTTTTTAATTACTAAGTCTATATTACTATAATACTAATATACTATTATAACTATTATTATATATATTATTTTAGTAATTAAAATTTAAAAGGTATATAAATTAGCCTAGCCTTTATTATTACTATTAATAAGCTAATAATAATTTAAAACCTTTATATTATATACTTTATTATATTATTAGCTTATTATTATTTAAGTAATTAAGTAAAGAAAAACTAAAAAAAGTAGCTAATTTAAAGCACTTAAATTATAATAACTTTAGCTAAATAATTAAAGTTAAAGGCTATATAAATATTATAATAGTTTTAAAGTAATAGTATATTAAAATTAATAGACTATAAATAGTTAAAGTTAAAATAAGTAAGAATTAAGTAATAATAATTATTAAGGTTTCCTAGTATTAATATATAGATAAGTTTATATTAAGTATATAGTAATAGTATAAATAGGCTTATATATTAAGATATTTAATATATAGCTAAATAAAAATAGTAAACTTATACTTTATAAAGCTATAGTAAAGGTAAATAATTTTTTTTATAAAGGTAAAGCTTAGGTTTTATTTTATTACTATAAGTTTAAATTAAAACTAATATATTTTTATTACTTTTTAGTTATAATATTATAAAGTAAATTAGTTTTAAATAAATTATTTAATAAATAAAAGAGTAAAAATATAACTATAAAAATAGTTTAAAAATAATATATAATTAAAGGTAAGGGTATAATAAAGCTAATAATATTAATATTAATAAAGCTAGCTTACTATTAATATATAAGTAGCTTAGATTTTATTAGCTATATTACTAGCTTTAATATAGTTAAAGTAATAATATATATAGTAGTTAAGGTAAAGGTAAATTAAAGGTATAGCTAATTTAGTTTTAAGTAAAAACTATAATATTACTTTATAGGCTTTTATAATTATTTTAAAGTACTTTATTTATTTAAAAATAAATACTTTAGCTATATTATAAGCCTTTTTATTAATATTAAATAAAGTATAGTATATCTTTATATTATATATAATAATACTATAAATAACTTAAGTATATAAAAGCTAAGTATTATATAAGGAGTAACCTTAAGTAAATACTAATAGCATTATAAATATAAGCTATTATTACCTTAATTTTATCTTAACTTATTAATAATATACTTATTATTAAAGGTTTTAGTAAATTTAAACCCTAAAGAAATAAGTAAATTATATTAGTTAAATTATAGTAATACTAAGTTAAACTAAAGTTATTATTATATAGTTTATTTATTTATTAATACGCTAGTTAGGCCTAGGGCCTAATATCTAGTACCTCTCCTCCTAATAACTATATAGAAAAAACCCTAGTATAGGGTAGAAAACCTATATATAATATAAATACTACATTAGGGGCGCTGTAGCCCCCTACTAGTTCTAGTTATAAAGAAATAGTGCTCCGCAGGCTAGACTAATAGCCTATGTCGCTAGGAAATATATAGAATACGGCTAAAAACTTAGTATAATGTAGTTTTACATTAGGGGGGAGTTAGATTAGCTAATAGTAAAGGGTAGTGTAAACTTATAAGTTACTCTAGTGTTATTTTCCTAGTACTAGGCTAGTACTACTATTATTTTATATTATATACCGCTATAGACCTAAAAACATTCCACTAGGTTCTATACACTAGAAAAGCAGGGCCCTAGAGTAATTAGCACTAGGTTCTAAGGGGGGGGGGGGGGGGGTTACTAAGAATATAAATAGGGCCTTCCCCCTTAAGTGTAACTCTCTTCCTTTTTCCCTCTTTTCTTTTCTTTCTTTAGTGTTATTATTATTATTATAAGTGCCCCCCCTCTTAATTATAGTACTATATTAGTACTAACCTAACCCTAGTTTACTATAGATAATACTATAAAATTCCACTATCCTTAAGCGTAGTATAAATACCCCCTCTATCCTAACTTAGTACTATATTTAATCTAGGGCTAGCCTAGTCTAGTTTATAACTAGCTTTATACGCCCTACTTCTCTAGGGGAGTAAATATTATAAAAAGGTGCTATAATACCTAAAGTATATAACCTGCCTTAGTAATAACTTTAACCTAGCTTTAAACTGCCTAGGCATTAGTATAACCTACTATAAGTGCGCTATCTAGTAAAAAACCTATGTTTTAGTAAGTGCATACCCTTAGGGCAGTAGTAGTGCGGTAGCTAATTAGTCCTATAGCTAGACTAAAATATTATATTATACTATAATGCTATGCTCTATATTATAAATTTCTAGAATCTATATGCCTTTAGTAAGGAGGTTAATATAAATATAACTTAGTTTTACACTAGTTCTAATATAGTGCTAACCACTATAGTTAGTTAAATATAATATTACCTAAAAGAAGGTAAAGAAACTAATTAGCTAGGCTAAGGCTAATACTATAGTGGTGGCAGTGGGGGGGCGGTCTAGGACTGCTATATTCTCTTTTAAAGGCGAAATGCTACTATAAGTATAGTGCATTGCTAATGCTCTAGAAAAGCAAAATAAAATCCTATAAAAGGCTTATAGGCTAGAATACTAGGCAGAGTAAGTATAGGGGCAGGGGGGTATTAGTATAGGGGGGTATAGGCCTAAGTTTTTATTTTTTGTTTTTTTTTTATATTTTTTTTGTTTTTTAGGGAATAAAAAGGGTTTTTAATTACTAAGTCTATACTACTATAATACTAATGTGCTACTATAACTACTATTATATATACTATTATAGTAATTAAGACTTAAGAGGTGTATAGGTTAGCCTAGCCTCTACTACTACTATTAATAGGCTAGTAATAACCTAGGACCCCTACGCTATATACTCTGCTATATTAGTAGCTTACTATTATTTAAGCAACTAGGTAAGGGAAAATTAGGAGAGATAGCTAGTTTAAAGCACCTAAGTTATAATAGCTTAAGCTAGATAATTAGAGTTAAAGGCTATATAAATATTATAGTAGTTCTAGAGTAGTAGCACATTAGGATTAATAGGCTAGAGGTAATTAAAGTTAGAATAGGTAAGAATTAAGTAGTAATAGTTATTAAGGTCCTCCTAGCATTAGTATATAGGTAAGTCTATATTAGGTATGTAGTAGTAGTATAAATAGGCCTATATACTAAGGCGTTTAGTATATAGCTAAATAAGGGCAGTAGACTTATGCTTTATTAGGCTATAGTAAAAGTAAATAATTTTCTTTATAGAGGTAAAGCTAGGGTTTTATTTTGCTACTATAGGTTTAAGTTAGAACTAATATATTCTCACTGCTTCTTAGTTATAGTGCTATAAGGTGGATTAGTTCTATATAAGTTGCTTAGTAGGTAAGAGAATAGGGGTATAACTATAGGGAAGGTTTAGGAATAGCATATAGTTAGGGGCAGAGGCATAGCAGGGTCCACGTTATTAGCGTTAGCGGAGCTAACTCGCTATTAATGCGTAGGTAGCTTGGATTTTATTAGCTATTCCACTAGCTTTAATGCGGTTAAAGTAATAGTATACATAGTAGTTAAGGTAAAGGTAAATTAGGGGTATAGCTAATTTAGTTTTAAGTAGGGACTATAGTGTTACTTTATAGGCTCCTATAATTATTTAGAGGCACTTTATCTGTTTAGAAATAAACGCTTTAGCTATACTATAGGCCCTTCTATTAGTGCTAGATAGGGTATAGTGTATTTCTATACTATATGTAATAATACTGCAAATAACTTATGTATATAGGAGCTAAGCGTTACGTAGGGGGCAACCCTAGGTAAATGCTAATAGCGCTATAAGTGCAAGTCACTGCCGCCCTAATTTTGCCTTAACCTATTAGCAGTGCGCCTACTATTATAGTTTATAGTAAATCCAGACTCTAAGGAAACAGGCGGATTATACTAGTTAGATTATAGCGGTACTAAGTCAGACTAGGGTTGTTATTGCGTGGTGCTAATAGGTGAAGTGCATAAGCTTACTCTTTTATAGGTAGAACTTTAATCTTAACTTAGTAAACTATTCTATATAGACCTTCTAGGCGGCTTTAAGCTAGTGCTAAGTTTTATTTAGTGTATAGCTATAAGCAAGAATGTTTATATTATTAAAGAAGCCTAGAACTAATGTGAATTATATAGCTTATAACTTTATATAGAGGGGGGTAATATAGAGAAGAAAGAGAATAGGGGAGATAGGGGACCCCTATAGTACCCCTATAGGGATAGGGAGCTTATTAATAGCTTAGTTATTAAAGAATAATTAGGCAGTCCTCTAGGCAGTAAAGGCTTAGGTCCACGCTACTATCTATATAGGGAGTCCTACCTAAAGTATAATATACAGTAGTTAGCTATAGTAAACTATATTAAAAGTAGTGGAGATGTCTAACTAGAGTAGCAATGTAATACCGCTATAGTGCCACGCTATATACATAGCTTTAACGAGGATGCTAAGAGCTATTTTAGTTAACTAGTTCTCTCTATTGCCTATTTATATATCTAAGAGGGCGCCGCCCTCCTTAGCAGTATATATAATTTACACTACTACTACCGCTTTAAGCACCTTACTAATAACGCTAAGGAGGGAGATAAAGCGCTAGGCCTTAGCTTGTTTCCGCTCCTTAAGGGATTTCCCTAGTTTTTATAACACTATAACCTTTGCCTTATAGAATGGTGCTAGGTAGTGACTAGTTTGGTAGTATATATTAAGGAGGGCAGTAAGGACCCTAGCAAGTGGCTAACTATAGGCCTTAAGGAATCCCGCTAGGAGCTTGTTAAGGCTAGATGCCTTTTAGCTAGTAAAGCCTTTTATAACGCTATAGATTTTATTATCTATAAAATAGTCTTTAGCCAGAAACAGGGCGGTGTCAAGCTAGTGCCCTATTAAGGTTAGAATATTATTAGTTTAGGCTATAGATATAGGGAAGAACTATTTAGCAAAGGCAGCTGCCTTATCTTTATGCAAGGTAGTAGGTATTAGGGAGTTAGTGTCGCTATAGAGTAGGGTTAGTACCTATTAGGATTCTAAGGGGACGCCGCTTTAGAGCTAGGCCTATTGTTTAAGTTTCTATAACCCTCTATATCTTGCTATTACTGCATTTACTGCTACGCGCTAGGAGCTCCGCTATTTATTAGCTATAACTCGAGCTTAGGTCTATGCTGCCTCAGTAGCGAGTCGCTAGCTATTGTCGGTGCAGTCTAACCTCTAGCGGCAATTAGCATGCTTTATATTTAGTATAGCTTGCTTTATTCGTTAGTTCTACTATAGATAATGTCTAGGGGCGCCCTAGGGCAAACGCAGTACCGCTAGGTCTGCAATGGCTTAGAGTTCGGTAAGTATCCAGTGGGTAAATGCCTTAATATTATTGCTATTCTTAAGTGCATAGGCTATAGCCTTAAGGCAGAACTAGTAGGCTGCCTTGCTAGCAATAAGGTTATCCTCTATATAGAGCTAGCGGAAGCTAGGGATCCTAATAGTAGGGGAGCAAAGGTTAGGGTTAAGCTAGATAAGCTATGGTATATAGTTAGACCTAATAAGGTTAGCCCCCCTAAGGTATTAGAGGGGGATATTAAATATAGCCTAGATATAGTTAATAGTGCTATTATATTTATTATAAGACTGCTATGTAATTTCCCCCTAGGGCATTCTAAGACTAAGTTACTACTGCTTTGCTACCTAGAGTAGAAGGTCACTACCCGCTAAAGTCCTTTTTTCCTTATCCTATAAAGAGTAGTGCTAATTAAAATTGCTAATAAATACACTATAGGGGTAGGGTAGCGCTAAAGTAAGTTTTAAGAGGGGAGTAAACTAATTCTATTTAAATAAAGGAGAGTAAATAGAGTAAATTTCCACATTAAGGAGTGTAATAGAGCACTAGTTAGTCCTGTCCTAAGTTAACTATGTGTTAGTCCTATATTAGTAGTTAATATATATAGCGGTCTGGCCGCCCTAGTATGCAAGCTAGAAGCGGCTAAGGCTTAGGTTAGGTAGGGCATTATTAGTAAGGCCTAGTTCCTATATAGCAATTATATTAATACTAGGCTAGGCCTTAAGGGCTAGTCTAATAAGGTAAGTTTTCTTCTATGTGTTTTAGTATATAACTTTTATTATAACTAGTTAAATAGTCTATTAGGTGGAAGTTAGCACTTATATACCTAGTCCTAATGTAGTAGCGGGCTGCTAGCTTAGGAAAGCCGCTATAGTACCCTAGGGTTAGGGCGCTAAAGGGTTGTAAGAGTCTAGGAGATACATCCTCCCCTAGGGTTTACTAACCTAGCGCTAGGGCAATGCTAAACAAACAAGCAGTTCGTTAGCATTGTGATAGTAGGATTAAACTTTAGTCTAGCTATCTTCCTAAGGTAGTGCTAGGGCAGCAAATAATTAGGGGCGTATTAGGTATATAGCCTTAGCCTAGGATTATTGTTCGTTAGCTATAGCGCAGAGTCTAGACTACACTAGGTGCGCCCCTATATAGTTAGGGCATTGCTCCTAAATTGCCCCTAATAGGGCAGGGCAGAACTACTCGCTGCCTTTATGCTAACTAGCAGAGCAGTAGCTATAGCATAGTGCTAAGCTATAGTAAGCAGTAATATAGCTAAATTTAAAGTAGCTAAAGCACTAGTATAGGTGTAAGGCCTTGTTATAAGGTTTAGCTTTAAATATTTCCACTTTATAAATAATACTAGCTTAGTATAGCTAGTTTACTACATTAACCCTATTAATACTAATAATAAGGGGCGCTCTTATAAAGGTGCTATAGGGTTTATAGGCTATAACCCTTATAATCCTAGGTCCGTTAGCTATAATAAGTGCCTTAAGGATATCCTTATAGCCCTAATTCTATATATACTAAGTAGAGAAGCCTTTAATAATAATACTAAACACTTAGCGGTTTAGGGTTATATTTAGCCTAAATATAGTCTAGACCTAAGTAGCGTTATTAGTATATAGCTTCGTTAAATTATAGAAAGTAATAACTATATTACCGCTATAGAGGCAATATGCTACTACTGTGGTTTTAAAGCTTATAGCTTAGTTAATAGCTATAATAATATCCTTAGGGGAGCAAGTTTATACAATCTTAGCAATAGTAATCCCTTTAACTATAACTTTATAGTATAGGCAAGGCAGTACCACTATAGGGGCGGGTTATCATTATATTATTAAGGTTATTATAGCCCTATTGCTTATAGCAATGCTTGCCTACGTTAGTGCTGTGGCTTTCCTAGCCTAGAATGCCTTTGCAACCGCGGCCTTTACTATTATAGAGAGGTTTTTTACTATTAGGATCTTATTATTAGTAGTAAAGGTTATAGGGGCGGTTAAAGGCTAGGGGGCCTTGCATTAGGCGCGCATTGTTTCTATATTAATAATCTATAGGATAATATTCTATACATTTCCTAGCGATTATATTAGCACTAGTCTAGCAATTTTATTATATTCCTAATATAAATAAGTTAGTACTAGCTTACACACTAAGGGCAATATAGTCTTAATATAGTTTACTATTATAAAGCCGCCCTATCCCGCGAGGGGGTGGTAGTAACTCTAAGTAAGACCGTGATTTCTGCTGTTAACATCCATTAGAATCGCCTTATCCGCCACGCCTACGCTCTAGCACTAATGCGCTATTAGGGAGGGGGGTAAATAGGTATAGTGATTAATATTCTAAGGTTTTCATACGTTTTAGAGTTAGTTCCGCGTCGCTATAGGGGTGCGGGCGGATTCGCGAGAATCTTTTTATTATTATATAGTGCTAATAAGTAAAATATATAAGCTTATTTTTGTGAGGTCCTCACAATACAGGGCGCATTGGGATGGATTCCCTTATGCTTAGTTACGCTCTTGCTTATAGCAGCCCTTAAAAGACTACTATATACATAAGGGATTCTTAGAAGAAGTAAGCTTTAGTTAATATACTAATCACTATATTACCTTTGCTTAGCTACTATATTTATACTTAATAATTCTAAAGCTTCTTTATAGCTACCTAAAGATAATATAGCGCTTTATACTTAATAATCTATAGCTATTCTATAAAAGGGCTTTTTATCTCTTAAACCCTTAGTAAACACTTAGTAATCTATAGCTACTATAGCTAATAATACCCCTTTAATTATTACTATTACTTAAAATAAAGCAATCTTTAGAACCCTTAACTTTAAAAAGAAAACTAAAGTAATATAAAAGTAAATTTAATAGCTTAAAGAACTAAAGAAACTATAGGCTTAAAAATAAAAGCTCTTTACTACCCTAGGTTAACTAATAAATAATATAAAAGGGGCTAAATACTATTACTTTACTAATAACTTATTAAATAATAACTAAGGAGAAGTTAAGGTAAAGAATATTAACCCTTTAATATACCTAACTAACTTATAAAGGTATAAGATTTAAATTAATAACTTAACTTATACTTTTAATAAAGTATAGTATAAATTCTATTAAGACTACTAAAAAATCCTTTTTACCCTTAACTATATATACTAGTTTTATTAAGCAAGATAGGACTATTTCCTTAATAAATAATTAAATAATTAATATAAGGAACTTAAGAATAACTAGGATAAATTCTAAAAATAAACCCTTACCTTACTAAGGGACTTTACTAATTAAAAGGCTTAAATTACTACTATAATAGAAAACACTAAATAATAAAAAAGCTAAAGTTCTATTAACTTTAGTATTTACCTTAATTTACTAAAGAAATACCTTAAAAAAGCTAGTAAAAAAGCAAGGGCTTTTCTTTTTTTTATTAAGTTACTACCTAACCTTTAGAATTATATAAACTTATATATATTTATTACTAGGAAAATAAGGGAAGAAGTAGTATAAATTGCCTAGTAATTCTAGAATGCTATACTAGTAAAACCTAAGTATAAAATAGAATTTAAGGTAAAAGAAAACCCTTTAAAAGCACCTTAATTATAATTATAAAGTACGCTATATTATTACTAATAATAATACCTTTTTTTAGCACTAAGTAGCCCTATAATAAGCTTAAATAATAAATTTATCTAAGGACTATAGAAATACTATAATTATAGTAGCCTAAACTATATTTAATACTATTATAACTAACCCCTAAAATAATAGGTAAATTAAATAGAAAATACTTAATAGTAGAAGTAGCTACCCTTACCTTTACTAGTTATAAACTCCTTATTAGGTAATACTTCTATATACCTATTATTATTTAAGGATAAATTACTACCTAAACCTTTACTAATTTAAATATATACTTTAATATTAATATTATTAGTTTAGAGTTTATAAAATAATAAGGACTCTAAAAAACCCTAATAAATACCTTTAAACTTTAAGTAATTAGTATATTAACTATTCTATAATATAGAGTATATAATATATTAATAAGTATAACTAATTTTTATAAACACTTTAGGGAATTAACCTTACTATATATAGTAATAAATAGGGACCCTAGAGTTAAAGGAAGCCCTATTTTAATTAAAATATATATACTAGTAACTAAATATATTTACCTAGCACTTTATAAAAGGAAGTAGTAGTTTAAGCTTTATTAATCTAGGATATTTCTAATAACTCTCTATTAATTTATAAGGAAAAATAGGAATATAACTACTATATATATTATTTAGGTAATTATAAGCAATAAAGCAATACTTCTAGGAGATAAAAACTAAGGGAAAGTACCTTTAATCCCTAGTAATATTCCCTTAGAACTATCTATATATATAAATATATTTAAGTTTAATAATACTAATATATTACTATTAAGAAAAAATACTAACTATACTATTAACTTACTACCTAATATATTACTGCTATATAAACCTATATACCCCTTATTTTAAAATAAACTTAAAGTTCTATAGAAATACCTTAAAGAAAACCTAGTAAATAGCTATATAAAAGCCTTAAAAAGCCCTATTAATGCCTTTATTCTCTTTATCCCTAAAAAGAATAGCACCCTTTAGTTATATATAGATTATTATAGTATTAATAAGGTTATACTTAAGAATTAATATATATTACTCTTTATTTTAAAGATTCTTAACTATATTTAAAGGGTAAAGTTCTTTATTAAAATTAATATTAAGGATATATATTACTATATTTATATTAAGGAGAGAGATAAGTAAAAGATAGTATTTAAAACTAAATATAGCTATTATAAATACTTTATTATACCTTTTAGACTAATAAATGCTTTAGTAATGTTTTAAAGCTATATATACTAAGCATTATATAGGCTAATTAATACTATTTATATAGTGTATTTAAATAATATCCTTATTTTCTTAAAAACCTAAGAGAAGTATATAATATATATTAAATAAATCCTAGAGTAAATAAGGAGTATAAAGCTATATACTAAGCCCTTTAAATATATATTTTACTAAAACTTAGTAAAATTCTTTAGATTTATTTTATTTATTAATAGTATATTAATAAATAAGAAAAGGGTAAATATAATTTAATAATAGAAGGAACCTACTAATTTTAGGGATATTTAAGTATTTCTTAGGTTTTATAACTTTTATTATAGGTTTATACACTAATACTCTACCTTTATAGTACCTTTTAATATACTAATAAAAGGAAGCTAAAAAGGTATTTAGTTTAGTAAGTTTTATTTTAAATATAAAGAATAAGTAGTATTTATATAATTAAAAGCTACCTTTTAAAAGGCGCCTCTCCTCTAATATTATAATCTAAATTAAGTAATTTATATTAAAATAAATACATTAGCCTTTATAATAGCTAGTATTATTTTATAACCTAATAATAATAGGTAATATTACCTTATAGCCTTTTAATTATAAAAGTTTACTAATACTAAATAAAACTATAGTATAGCTAATTAAAAGCTATTTGCTATAGTTAAATTATTTAAGCACTAATAATACTATATTAAAGGGGTTAAGGATTTTATAAAGGTTTTATTAAATTATTATAACTTATAGACTTTTATAAACTAGAATAAGCTTAATAGCTAATAGGCTAAATAGTATATATTCCTTAGCTTATTTAATTTTATTATTAAGTATTATATAAAGAAGAGTAACTCTATAGATATACTATTAAGAAGGCTTAATTATAAAGGCAAGGCCTTAATAAATAAGGAGATACTACTAGAACTATAAAAGAGATTATTACTTTATATAAAGTTAGAGGTAGTGCTTAAGTTTATATAATAGCTTAGTAAGATACCTTTAAAAATATAATTAGTCCTAGCTATTAAAGCTAGTTTTATAGAATAAAACTTTATTATTTAAATAGCTAAAGTAGCTATTAAAACACTAGCTAGGGAGTAAGTAAAACTAAGTAACTTTTTATAAATAATTATCTATATTTAATATATTAAAACCTAAGAGGTTAAAAAAGCTATTATATTATTTAACCCCTATAAGAACTAGATATATAAGCCTTTTACTAAATTACTATAAAAAGCTTAGGAGTAGGACTTAAACCTTAGGGGGATTATTAAAGATATAGTTCTAGGGAATTAAGGTAAAAAAGTAAGGATATAGCAATATAATATAAGTAGCTTTTTATTATATAAAGACTAGGTAATTATTCCTTAGGAGCCTATTTTATAGTAGGAGCTTTTATAGCTATACTATAATAATCCCTTAGCTAGTTATTTTAGAATTAATAGGACTATAAAGCTTTTATACTAAGTATATTACTAGCTAGTAATAAAGTAAGCTATAATAAATTATATCTTAAGTTATATAGTATACTAATAAGTAGTTATAAAAAGGCATTGCCTATATAGCTATCTTAAATCTCTACTAATACTATAGTAACTATAAGTAAAGATATCTATAGATTTTATTATAGGTTTACTAAAGGGGTTTTATAATAGGAGATAGGTAAATATAATCTTTATAATTATAGACTATTTTACTAAGTATATAGTATTTTTACCTATAACTACTTACCTTAATACTATAGAACTTATAGAAATATTTTATATAAAGATTAAGTTATAATTTAAAGCTACTAAGGGTATTATATTAAATTAGGGATTTATATTTATAAATGCATTTTAAAGTAATTTATACTTTTACTTTAAAGTTAAGTAAAGGCTATTAATAGTATTTTACCTTTAAACTAATAGGTAAATAAAGAGAACTAATTAGGTACTAAAGCACTATTTATATTATTTTATAGGAGAGTATTAGCCTATATAGCTAGCGCTACTATTTTAAGCTTAATTTATATATAATAATATAGTAAATAGAACAATAGGATAAGCTTTTAATTATATACTATTTAGGTATTACTTAAAGTTTTACTTAAGTATTAAGAGTAATTCTTTAAATAGAGAGGTACTAAAGGTAGAAGTATAAGTAAAGAAATTATATAAGTTATAAAAAAAAATAGTAAAAGTATAGGGAAGAGTAGTAGACTTATAAGCTAAGTACTATAACTAGCATTACTAACCTATAATATTTAAAAAAAGTAATAAAGTTCTTCTATTTATAAAGAATATATAGGTAAAAGATATAAAGAAGAAACTAAATCCTAGATTCCTAGAACCTTTTTATATTCTATACCCTATAGGAAAATAGGTATATTACCTTAAGTTACTAAATAAATATATAAGGCTTTATAATATATTTTATATTAATTTACTAAAACTATAGAATAATAAAAAGAAGAGTAAGGAAAGTATAGTAACCTTAGACCTAAAAGATAAGGATAAGGAATATAAGGTTAAAGAAATTAAGAATAAAAAGATTACTAAAGAAGGTATATACTTCCTTATAAAATAAAAAGAATAGCTAAGTAAATATAACTAGTAAATCCTAAAAGATAATATCTTAGCGCTAAAACTTATTATAAATTTCTATAAGAAAGAATAAAATAAAAAGAATTATAGGCAATAAATAGGTAACTAGGTAATATATAGGCAGTGGTAATATTTTTATTCTATAAAAAAAAAAAGAAAAAATATCTATTTATAGTATAAAGAAAGCTAGAGGAAATAAATCTATAGTAGTAGCTATAAACTAGTTAGCTAGGCTTATGCCTACTATATAATTAATATAGAATAGTATAGTGTAAATTACTATCTCTACGCTATAGTAAACCTATATAATTATTACTACTTAAGTAGTATAACTAGCCTTACTAGGCTATAAATACAAAAGAATAGTATTTTACTAATTCTTATTTTTAGTGCTATTCTATAAAAAAAATATAAGTAAAGAATAGGTAATTAAGGGGGGATAGTATTTATATAAGGGAACTAAGGGGGGGGGAAATACGCTAATTAGAGCTAGTAGCTTACTAGTATATACTAATTATATAGCACCTATGCTTTCTATTAAAACTATTAATAGGAGGAATTACTACTATATTACTATATATATAGTAATAGTTTTAATAGCCTTAGTTAACCTATAGGTAATATAATATACTTGCTTTATATAGTTAAAACTACATAGTAAAATAAGTAATATATAAGCAATATTCTAGCGCTACTCCTTAGAAAAAATATATTTCTTTATTATAAAAGAAATATTAGTATTAAGGTTCTCTATATTTATATCTAGATTTAGCACTAGTTTATAGGTATTAATAAAGGCACTTAGCTACTTATATATAATAAGGGTATTTTTTTAGTCCCCCTATATTATAGGCTTAGCTTAAAAGTATAATATTAGCATTTACTAGTAATTTAATAAGGAAAGGATAAATATATACGCTTAAATAACTATTATTACGCTCTTAGTATTATAGATAGCGCGCTAACTACTTTATAATACTACTAATAATAGGGATAGTAGGAAAATAATAATTAATTACTATAAAGGTAGGCTTAATTAGCAGGCTTTTCTTAAAGTTTTAATAGCTAGTGTAAGCATAATATATATATATATATATCTTTAAAATAATTTTCTTCTAAATATAAAGAGGGAGTGTAAATAACTAATTAAATAATTATTAGGGAAGACTAAAGTAAAATAAAGAAAAGGAGGAGGTTAAAGAATATAAAATATAATAAGGCTAAAGGAGTAGTAAGGAATTATCTATATTATAGGTAAGCTATAGGTAATATAAGGTATATACTTATTTATTTACTTTAACTAAATATAGTATAATGTAGATATTATAGCTATAATAGACTACTAATTAGCTAGTAATAAGTAATATATATTATTTATTTTAATTATATACTAAGGATACTAAATAGGTATTTAAATAAAGAACTAGAGGCTATATTATAATGTAGCTACCTATACATCCCCTATAAAATGCTAGCAAAAGGTATAAACATAGTATTACACTACTAAGATATTAGCCTAAAGGGAGGGGCAATTGTAAGGTCCTTATAATATAGGGCATATTAGGATAGATTCCCTTATGCTTAGTTACACTCTTACTTATAGTAGCCCTTAAAAGACTACTATATATATAAGGGATTTTTAGAAGAAGCAAGCTTTAGTTAATATACTAGTCACTATATCGCCTTTGCCTAGCTACTGTATCTACACCTAACAATTTTTCTATAAATAAAACTATAGTTTTAACTTTATAAACTACTTTATATAGACTTTTTAAGTAGCTTTAAGTTAATACTAAGTTTTATTTAGTATATAGCTATAGGTAAGAATATTTATATTATTAAAAAAGCCTAGAATTAGTATAAATTATATTACTTATAGCTTTATATAAAGTAAGGTAATATAAAGAAAAAAGAAAATAAGGAAAATAAAAAACCTTTATAGTATCTTTATAAAAATAAAAAGCTTATTAATAGCTTAATTATTAAAGAATAATTAAATAGTTCTTTAAGTAATAAAGGCTTAGGTTTATATTATTATTTATATAAAATATCCTACTTAAAGTATAATATATAGTAATTAACTATAGTAAACTATATTAAAAATAGCTAAAATATTTAGCTAAAGTAGTAATATAATATTACTATAGTGCTATACTATATATATAGCTTTAATAAGGATATTAAAAGCTATTTTTATTAATTAGTTTTCTTTATTACCTATTTATATATTTAAAAAGGCATTACTTTTCTTAATAATATATATAACTTATACTACTATTATTATATTAAATACCTTATTAATAATACTAAAAAAAGAAATAAAGCATTATACTTTAGTTTATTTTTACTTTTTAAGGGATTTTTTTAGTTTTTATAATACTATAACTTTTACTTTATAAAATAATACTAAGTAGTAATTAATTTAATAATATATATTAAGGAAAATAATAAAAACCTTAGTAAGTAGCTAACTATAGGCCTTAAAAAATCCTATTAAAAGCTTATTAAAGCTAAGTGCCTTTTAATTAATAAAGCTTTTTATAATACTATAGATTTTATTATTTATAAAATAGTCTTTAGTTAGAAATAAAGTAGTATTAAGTTAGTACTTTATTAAAGTTAGAATATTATTAGTTTAGGCTATAAATATAGAAGAAACTATTTAATAAAGGCTATTACTTTATTTTTATATAAGGTTATAAATATTAAAAAGTTAGTATTTTTATAAAGTAAGGTTAGTATTTATTAGAATTCTAAAAAATATTACTTTAAAGCTAAGCTTATTATTTAAATTTTTATAACTTTTTATATCTTATTATAGCTATATTTACTACTATATACTAAAAGCTTTACTATTTATTAGTTATAATATAAGCCTAGGTTTATATTACTATAATAGTAAATTACTAGCTATTATTAGTATAGTTTAAGTTTTAATAATAATTAATATATTTTATATTTAGTATAGCTTATTTTATTTATTAGTTTTACTATAAATAATACTTAAAAGTACTTTAAAGTAAATATAATACTATAAAGTTAGTAATAATTTAAAGTTTAATTAATATTTAGTAAGTAAATACTTTAATATTATTATTATTCTTTAATAAATAAGCTATAGCCTTAAGGTAAAATTAATAAGCTATTTTATTAATAATAAAGTTATTTTTTATATAAAGCTAGTAAAAATAAAGGGTTTTAATAATAAAAAAGTAAAGATTAAAGTTAAATTAAATAAGCTATAGTATATAATTAAATTTAATAAGGTTAGCTTCCCTTAGGTATTAAAAAGAAATATTAAATATAGCCTAAATATAGTTAATAATACTATTATATTTATTATAAAACTACTGTATAATTTCCCTTTAAAGTATTTTTAAACTAAGTTATTATTACTTTATTATTTAAAGTAAAAAGGTATTATTAATTAAATTTCTTTTTTTTTATTTTATAAAGAGTAATACTAATTATAATTACTAATAAATATACTATAAAGGTAAGATAATATTAAAGTAAATTTTAAAAGAGAAGTAAATTAATTTTATTTAAATAAAAAAAAGTAAATAAAGTAAATTTTTATATTAAAAAATATAATAAAGTATTAATTAGTTTTATTTTAAGTTAACTATATATTAATTCTATATTAGTAGTTAATATATATAGTAGTTTTACTACTTTAATATATAAGCTAAAAATAGCTAAGGCTTAGGTTAAGTAAGGTATTATTAATAAGGCTTAGTTTTTATATAATAATTATATTAATACTAAGCTAGGCCTTAAAGGCTAGTTTAATAAAGTAGGTTTTTTCTTATATATTTTAGTATATAACTTTTATTATAACTAATTAAATAGTTTATTAAGTAAAAGTTAGTATTTAAATATTTAGTTTTAATATAGTAATAAGCTATTAACTTAAAAATACTATTATAATACCTTAGAGTTAAGGTATTAAAAGGTTATAAAAGTTTAGAAAATATTTTTTTCTTTAAAGTTTACTAACTTAATACTAAGGTAATACTAACTAAATAAATAATTTATTAATATTATAGTAATAAGTTTAAATTTCTATTTAGCTATCTTTTTAAAGTAGTGCTAAAGTAGTAAATACCTAAAGGTATATTAAGTATATAGCCTTAGCCTAAAGTTATTATTTATTAACTATAATATAAAGTTTAAACTATATTAAATATATCTTTATATAGTTAAAGTATTACTTTTAAATTACCTTTAATAAAGTAAGGTAAAATTATTTATTACTATTAGTATAACCTTAGAAAGGTTATAAAAGGATAAATAAAGCACTAATGCAAAAAGAGTTATAAATACAATATATTAGTATTAATAATAATACTAAAAAGCTAGACTAAGAAAGGTAGTATTATATATAGAGTTTTTTACTAGCGTTAGGGTTAGTAAGTTTAATTATATAATATACTTAATTAATATCTATAAATTAGACCTTCCTAAGGTTTTACTATTCTACTAAGGTTATATTATTAAGGGTAATTTTAATACTTATAAATTCTCTTTTTTTAATAGAGAAAAATTACCTAAAGAGTAGCTAAAAAAATATATAAAAAATAAAGAGTATTATTATTAATATATATAGATTCTTTAATTAAAAGAATATCCCTAATTAGCTAGCTTTATACTAAGTTAATTATATAAAAACTCTTTAGCCTTTATAGCTTTATTTATTATAACTAATTTCTATTAATTAGCTACTTCTCTTTTTACCTATTTCTTTACCTAAATTCTTATTTTATTATTATTAATAAAGCTTTTAAAAGCCTTATTTAGCATTACCTTTATTATTATATTTATAATATTATTATTTCTATTAATTTATTAAATTTCTATAAGCTTATAATACTTATATAATTATTAAAAGGCTATAATATTAATTATAAGCTATTTTTCCTTTATTATTTCTAGCTTTATAAGGCATTTATATAGGGAAAAAGAGTTTATATAAATAATTATTAAAATATATACTTTTTATAGCTTTTTTATAATTATATTTAAAGTAATTTTTAGTATATATACTATATTTATACTTTATACTATTTTATATAGCTTAAAGGTAAAAGCACTTTTTATAACTCCTTTACTTTTTATTAAGCTATATATAATAATATTCTTTTAAAGCTTAAATTCTATATTAATATTACTTTTTACCTTATTATTTAAAATAATTATAAATTTAATTTAAAAGCTTAGGTTTTTATTATTTATAAAAAACCTATTTATAAATATATATAATACTACTAATTAAAGGTTAAGTAAAATATAGTAGATTCCTTAGTTAGAATTTTTAATTTACTAATTTATTCTTTTATTAAGCTTATTTATATTAGTTTAGTTAAGGTATTAATATTATATTACTATAAAGAAATTAAAAAGTACTTTTAGTTAGTATATACTTAAAATATATACTTTAAGAGCTTATTATTAAATATATTAGTTCTTTATAATTATTTTATTTTTAATTTCTACTATTATAAGCTTTTTACTTTAGCCTTTTTAATTTAGCTTAATTATATTATTACTATAGTTTATTAAAATATAGCTATTAAATATAAAGGAGTTTTTAGTACTTAATATATACTTTAGTTTAGCTATAAAACCTATTCTTTAAAGCTTTTTTTTATTTTTTATTAAAAAACCTTATATTATTAAAGCTAAAAGTATTATTTATTTATATTTTAATAAGCCTAAAGTTATTATTATTTTAAAAGGTAATTAAAAAGTATAAATTATAGCTAAAAATAACTATTTTTAATATTTTTTTATAGTAATTAAAATATATTATTTATTAATATATACTTATTTTTATAATATTATATAAAGGCTTAATTATTTTTATTATTATATTTTTAGAGTAAAGGTATTTAATTTATTATAAAAGCTTTATAATAATAAACTAGCTAAGGTTTATTTATAATTATATATATACTTAAGTAATATTTTTTAGCTAAAAAAAAATCTTCTTTTTTATAAGTAATAAAGCTAGTATTATAATAAGTTATTAGCTAGCTTATTAAATTATAAATACCTATATAAAAATTATTTCTTTCTTTTAATTACTATAGCTTTAAATTATAAAATATAATTTTTTATATAATAAAAAGATTCCCTTATTTTTAACTTTTTAAACTATTTATAAATAAAAAAAGTATTAATTTTTATATTTTTTAGGGTTAAACTTTATAAATTTAAATATATCTTTTATTAATAATATATTAATTTCTTTTTTATTAAAAGCTTTAAAAGGTATACCTTTAGTAATAATTTTACTTTTTTTTTAAAAAATAATTATAATTTAAAAGTTTTTTTTTTTATTAATAAAAATATACTTTTTTTTATATAAATACCTTTTTTTTATTCTTTTTATACTTTATAAAATCTTAGCTACTTTTTTTTTAAAGGTATATTATTATAAATAATATATTTATTATAGTTTAAGCTAGCTATTATTAATTCTCTTTTTTTTTTAATTTTATTTCTTATTAATAATAAATTAAATTAAAATTTTTATTATTATTTTACTTAAGTTAGCTAATTTTATTATTATTATTTATTTCTTTTATATTATAAGTTTAATTATTTTTTATTTATACTTAAGGTAAATTTAATAATAGCTATTAAAATTACTTAATATAAGCTATTTAAAAATAAAATTACTATTCTTTATAATTATTTTTTTTTCTTTTTTTAATTCCTTTTTTTAAAAGTAATAATTTAAGTAAAAACCTTTATTATTCTCTTTATTATTAAAGCTAATATTTTTTTTTTTTACTTTATTTCTTAGTTTTTTATTATAATAATAATAATTAAAGTAAAAACCTTTTTTATTATTTACCTTTAAAAAGCTAAGCTTAGCTTTTACCTTTAATTTATATTTTTTTTATTTACCTTTTTTTTTTAGTTTTATTTATTAATAAAAATAACTTAAGTTAAAACCTTTATTAATATTTTTAATAAAGAGACTAATATTAAATATATTTACTTCTTTTATAATATTACTTTTTTTTTAAAGAAATTAAATATTCTTTTTTTTAGTTTTATTTTTTAATATTAATAATTTTAATTAAAACCCTTATTATTATTTTTAAAAAAGAGATTAAATTTTACTTTTTTTTTTAATAAAGTTAAGCTATTTTTTTTTTTTATTCTTTATTTTTTTTTTTTTTTCTTTTTTTTTTTATAATTAAAATTAACTCTTTATATTTCTATAGTAAGTATTATTATAAAATACTTCTTTAAATAGCTTTATTTTTTTAAAGCTTTAATAGCTCTTAAAGTAATTAGCTTTATTACTAAAGTTTTACTTTTTAAATAAAAACCTAATAATTTACCTTTAATAGTAATTATTATAATTATTTTTACTATTAAGGCTTTACTCTTTAGTTAAAAAACTAAAAAGTTATTTTTAATAATATTTATTAATTTTAATACTTAAATATTATTAATAAGTATTTTATAAAGCTTAATAATAATATTATAAAAATTAATAAGGCTATTTAGTATATTTATAATATAGGTTTTTTTTATAATAATTATAAGCTTATAAAGGCTATACTAGCTTTTTTTCTTTTATTATATATATATATATTAAACTATAGTAAAAGCTAATAAACTAGTATAATATTAAGTTTATTTTAAGTATTTATAGCTTTTTAGAATTATTATTTTATAAAGTATTTATAAGCTTTTTTAATAGCTTATTATAATACTATTACTCTTTAAGCTATTAATAAGCTTAATAATAACTTTATTATTATATAAAGGTATATATTAAAGATTAGTAGTATTAATATAAAGCTATTAAAGCTTATTAAGTTATTAATTACTTTTATTACTATTTAAAGCCTTTAATTAATAGTTAGTATATTACTAACTTTCTTTTTAATAATATTATATATTTATTTTAAAAAAAAGTAATATTTTTTTATTTTATTAATACTATAATATACCTTTATAAGGATTTTATTAGTATTAATTATTAAAAAGTATATTAAATATTTAAATTTAATAAAAGTAAAGTTCTTTTTAATATTATTAATAATTTAATTTAAAAGGCTTAAATAAATATTAATTTAATATTTTTTAAAAGTATTTTATATATTATATACTTTTTACTTTTTTTAATTAAAAAAGTAAATAGCTTAAAAAGCTATAGTTATATTAATAATATATAAAATAAGTTATTTATTAATTTATAAAATATTAATAATAATTTTATAGTTAAAATTAAGGTTATTTTTAATAAAAATTTAAACCTTTTAAAAGCCTTACTATTAAGTTAGTATTAATAATATTTATTAATAAGTTTTTTAATAAGCTTATAGTTTATATTTTTATTAGCTTATTTTAATAATATAGCTAGTTTTTAAATTAATAAATAGCTAAATTAATAATAAAGTTATTAAATTTTAGTTTTAAAGAAATAAAAAGCTATAGCTTTATTAGCTTATAAGGTTTACTATAAATATCTTTATTTTTTAATAATTAAAACTTTCTTATTTTTTTAAATAAATATATTAATAAGGTTATTAAGCTTAATATTTATATTATTTATATTTATAATATAATATAAAAATAAAGTTATTAAGCTAAAAATATAAAAGTTAATAATATTAAAAACTATTAAAAAATAAAAAATATTAAAAAAAATAGCTAAGCTAGCTTTAAAGTTAACTTTATATTATTTAAAGCCTTTAATTTTAAAATATAATATTAGCTTTAATAAAGCTTTTACTTATATTAATTTAACTATAGAAATTTTTATTATATTAATATTAAAAAAAATTTCTTTAAAAATCTCTTTAAAATATTTTTTTTTAAAGATAAAGTATTAAAAAGTAAAAAGATTAGGTTTATTATATAAATTAATATTAATTAAACTATATTTAAATGCTTAGTTTTTAAATAGTTATAAAAGTTATAAGCTATTAAAATAATTTCTTTAAAGCTAATTTTTAAGCTTAATTATAAAGAATTAAGTATATATTATTTAATTATTATTTTAATTAAACTATTTATTTTAAAAAACTTCTTATGAATCCGCCTGCACCCCTATAGTAACGCGAAACTAACTCTAAAACATATAAAAACCTTAGAATATTAATTACTATATCTATTTACCCCTCTCTTTAATAGCGTATTAATACTAGAGCATAGGTATAGTAAATAAGGCAATTTTAATAAATATTAATAATAGAAATTATAGTCTTACTTAAAGCTATTATTATTTCTTTATAGAATAAAGTAGCTTTATAATAGTAAACTATATTAAAACTATATTACCTTTAGTGTATAAGCTAATATTAATTTATTTATATTAAAAATATAATAAAATTACTAAACTAATGCTAGTATAATTACTAAGAAATATATAAAATATTATCCTTTAGATTATTAATATAGAAATAATATATACTTAATATAAGGCCCCTTAGCCCCTAATGCCTTTTATAACCCTTATTATTAATAATAAGATTTTAATAATAAAAAACCTCTTTATAATAGTAAAAGCTATAGTTATAAAGGTATTTTAAGCTAGAAAAGCTATAGTATTAATATAAGTAAGTATTACTATAAGTAATAAAACTATAATAACTTTAATAATATAGCAATAGCCTATCTTTATAATAGTACTACTTTATTTACACTATAAAGTTATAGTTAAAAAGATTATTATTATTAAAATTATATAAACTTAATTCTCTAAGGATATTATTATAGCTATTAACTAAGCTATAAGCTTTAAAATTATAATAATAGTATATTACCTCTATAATAGTAATATAATAGTAACTTTTTAAGATTTAATAAAGCTATATATTAATAATATTACTTAAATTTAAACTATATTTAGGCTAAATATAACCCTAAACTACTATATTTTTAGTATTATTATTAAAAGCTTTTTTACTTAGTATATATAGAATTAAAGCTAGAAAAATATCCTTAAGGTACTTATTATAGCTAATAAACTTAGAATTATAAGGGTTATAGCCTATAAACCCTATAGTATCTTTATAAAAGTGCCCTTTATTATTAGTATTAATAAAGTTAATATAGTAAACTAGCTATACTAAGCTAGTATTATTTATAAAGTAAAAATATTTAAAGCTAAACCTTATAATAAAGCTTTATACTTTTATTAGTACTTTAGCTACTTTAAATTTAGCTATATAACTATATACTATAGCTTAATATTATACTATAGCTATTGCTTTACTAGCTAGTATAAAGGTAATAAATAATCCTACCTTACCTTATTAAGAGTAATTTAAAAGTAATACCTTAACTATATAAAGGTATACTTAGTATAATTTAAACTTTATACTATAGCTAATAAATAATAATTTTAAGCTAAAGCTATATACTTAATATACCCTTAGTTATTTACTATTTTAGTATTACTTTAAAAAGATAGCTAAATAAAAGTTTAATTTTACTATTATAATACTAATAAACTATTTATTTATTTAGTATTACCTTAGTACTAGGTTAATAGACTTTAAGGAAGAATATATTTTCTAGACTTTTATAACTCTTTAGCGCCCTAACCCTAGAGTATTATAATAGCTTTCCTAAGCTAATAGCTTATTACTATATTAAAATTAAGTATATAAGTACTAACTTTTACTTAATAAACTATTTAACTAATTATAATAAAAGTTATATACTAAAATATATAGAAAAAAACCTACCTTATTAAACTAGCCCTTAAGGCCTAGCTTAGTATTAATATAATTACTATATAGAAACTAAGCCTTATTAATAATACCTTACCTAACCTAAGCCTTAGCTACTTTTAGCTTATATATTAAGGTAGCTAAACTACTATATATATTTACTAATACTATAAAACTAATATATAGTTAACTTAAAATAGGACTAACTAATGCTTTATTATGCTTTTTAATATAGAAATTTACTTTATTTACTCTTTTTTATTTAAATAAAACTAATTTACTTCCCTTTTAAAACTTACTTTAGTACTACTTTACCTTTATAGTATATTTATTAATAATTTTAATTAGTATTACTCTTTATAAAATAAAGAAAAAAGTACTTTAGTTAGTAATAACCTTTTACTTTAAGTAGTAAAGTAATAGTAACTTAATTTTAAAATACTTTAAAGGGAAATTATATAGTAATTTTATAATAAATATAATAGCACTATTAACTATATTTAAACTATATTTAATATCTCCCTTTAATACCTAAAGAGTGTTAACCTTATTAAGTTTAACTATATACTATAGCTTATTTAGCTTAACCCTAACCTTTACTTTTTTATTATTTAAACCCTTTACTTTTACTAGCTCTATATAAAGAATAACCTTATTACTAATAAGGTAGCCTATTAGTTTTACCCTAAGGCTATAGCTTACTTATTAAAGAATAATAATAATATTAAGGTATTTACTTACTAAATACTAACTAAACTTTAAGCTATTACTAACCTTATAGTACTATATTTACCTTAAAGCGCTTTTAAATATTATTTATAGTAAAACTAATAAATAAAGTAAGCTATATTAAATATAAAATATACTAATTATTATTAGTAGTTAAACTATATTAATAATAGCTAGTAACTTACTACTAAGGTAATATAAACCTAGGCTTATATTATAGCTAATAAATAGTAAAGCTCCTAGTATATAGTAGTAAATATAGTAATAATAAAATATAAAGAGTTATAAAAACTTAAATAATAAGCTTAGCTTTAAAGTAATACCTCTTTAGAATCTTAATAAATACTAACTTTACTTTATAAAGGTATTAACTTTTTTATACTTATAACTTTATATAGTAATAAGGTAGTAGCCTTTACTAAATAGTTTTTTTTTATATTTATAGCCTAAACTAATAATATTTTAACTTTAATAAGGCATTAACTTAATACTACCTTATTCTTAGCTAAGGACTATTTTATAAATAATAAAATCTATAGTATTATAAAGAGCTTTACTAGCTAAAAAGCACTTAGCCTTAATAAGCTTCTAATAAAATTCCTTAAGGCCTATAGTTAACTACTTATTAAAGTATTTACTACCTTTCTTAATATATATTATTAAATTAATTACTACTTAATATTATTTTAAAAGGTAAAGGTAGTAATACTATAAAAGCTAGAAAAATCCCTTAAAGAGTAAAAATAAGCTAAAGTATAGTGCTTTATCTCTCTCCTTAGTATTATTAGTAAGATGCTTAAAGTAATAATAATAGTATAAATTATATATATTACTAAAGAGAGTAGTACCCTTTTAAATATATAAATAAGTAATAAAGAGAATTAGTTAATAAAAATAGCTTTTAATATCCTTATTAAAGCTATATATATAGTATAGTATTATAATAGTATTATATTACTACTTTAGCTAAATATTTTAGCTACTTTTAATATAGTTTATTATAGCTAATTACTATATATTATACTCTAAATAAAACTCTCTATATAAATAGTAATATAAACCTAAGCCTTTACTACTTAAAGAACTACTTAATTATTCTTTAATAACTAAGCTATTAATAAGCTCTTTATCTCTATAAAGGTACTATAAGGGTTCTTTATTTCCCTTATTCTCTTCTTTCTTTATATTATTTTACTTTATATAAAGCTATAAATAGTATAATATACACTAGTTTTAGGCTTTTTTAATAATATAAATATCCTTACCTATAGTTATATACTAAATAAAACTTAGTATTAACTTAAAGCTACTTAAAAAATCTATATAAAGTAGTTTATAAAGTTAAAACTATAATTTTACCTATAGAAAAGTAAGCTTATATACTTTACTTATTAGCACTATATAATAATAACTTTAGTCTAACTTAATATTACTATAATTTAATTAGTATAATTTACTTACTTTCTTAGGGTTTAAATTTATTAAAAACTTTAATAGTAAGTATACTATTAGTAAGTTAAAGTAAAATTAAGGCAATAATAGCTTATATTTATAGTGCTATTAGTATTTACCTAAGGTTACTTTTTATATAATGCTTAGCTTTTATATATATAAGTTATTTATAGTATTATTATATATAGTATAGGGATATACTATACCCTATTTAGTATTAATAAAAAGGTATATAGTATAGCTAAAGTATTTATTTTTAAATAAATAAAGTGCCTAAAAATAATTATAAAAGTCTATAAAGTAATGCTATAGTTTTTACTTAAAACTAAATTAGCTATACTTTTAATTTATTTTTACCTTAACTATTATATACACTATTACTTTAATTATATTAATATTAGTAGTATAGCTAATAAGATTTAAGCTATTTATATATTAATAATAAGCTAGCTTTATTAATATTAGTATTATTAAACCTATAGTGCCTCTATTCTTAATTATATACTATTTTTAAACTTTCTCTATAGTAATATCCCTACTCTTTTACCTACTAAGTAACTTATATAAAACTAGTTTACTTTATAGTATTATAACTAAGAAGTAATAAGAATATATTAGTTCTAACTTAAACCTATAGTAGTAAAATAAAACCTAAGCTTTATTTCTATAAAGAAAATTATTTACCTTTACTATAGCTTTAAAAAGTATAAGTTTACTATCTTTATTTAGCTATATACTAAATACCTAGGTATATAGGCCTATTTATACTACTATTATATACTTAATATAAACTTATTTATATATTAATACTAAGAAAATATTAATAATTATTATTACTTAATCTTTACTTACTTTAACTTTAATTACTTATAGCTTATTAACCTTAATATACTACTACTTTAAAATTATTATAATATTTATATAGCCTTTAACTTTAATTATTTAGCCTAAGCTATTATAACTTAAGTACTTTAAATTAGCTACTTTTTTTAATTTTCCCTTACTTAATTACTTAAATAATAATAAGCTAATAATATAGTAAAGTATATAGTATAAAGGTTTTAAGTTATTACTAGCTTATTAATAATAATAGTAAAGGCTAAGTTAACCTATATACCTTCTAAGTCTTAATTACTATAATAATATAAATAATAATAGTTATAGTAGTATATTAGTATTATAGTAGTATAGATTTAATAACTAAAAACTCTTTTTATTCCCTAAAAAATAAAAAATATAAAGTAAAAATAAAAACTTAAGCTTATACCCTTTTATATTAATATCCCCCTACCTTTATATTTACTTTACTTAGCATTTTAGCCTATAAGCCTTCTATAGAATTTTATTTTACTTTTCTAAAGTATTAATAATATACTATACTTATAGTAGTATTTTACCTTTAAAAAAAAATATAATAGTTTTAAACTACCCCCTTACTACTATTATTATAGTATTAGCCTTAGCTTAGCTAATTAGTCTTTTTACCTCCTTCTAAGTAGTATTATATTTAACTAACTATAGTAATTAGTACTATATTAAAACTAGTATAAAATTAAGTTATACTTATATTAACTTTTTTACTAAAGGTATATAAGTTTTAGAAATTTATAATATAAAGTATAGTATTATAATATAATATAATATTTTAATTTAGCTATAAAACTAATTAGCTACTATACTATTACTACCCTAAGGGTATATACTTATTAAAATATATATTTTTTACTAAATAGTATACTTATAATAGGTTATATTAATATCTAGGTAGTTTAAAGCTAGGTTAAAGTTAGTACTAGGGTAGGTTATATACCTTAGATATTATAATACCTTTTTATAATATCTACCCCTTTAGAAAAGTAAGGTATATAAAGCTAATTATAAACTAGGCTAGGCTAGCCCTAGGTTAGATATAGCACTAAGTTAGAATAAGGAGGGTATTTATACTATATTTAAAAATAGTAGAATTTTATAGTATTATTTATAGTAAACTAAGGTTAGGTTAGTACTAATATAGTACTATAATTAGGGGGGGGTATTTATAATAATAATAATAATACTAAGGAAAGAAGA
>SRPT01000630.1:0-18002 GCA_018360205.1 Claviceps digitariae
GGGGGGGGGGGGGGGGGGGGGGGGGGGGTGGCTAGAAATAAATAAAGGAATATAAGTATTTAATTATAAAGAAAAAAAAAAGAAAAAGTAAAAGTAAAAGTAAAAGTAAAAAAATAATAAGAAATAAAATTTATTTTATTCTTTTTTTAAAAAAATAATAAGAATAAAAAGAATAAACAAAAGTAGGGAGAAGAAGAAGAAACCAAAAGATTGCCGTTCAAGAATATCATATCAGGTCACTCAATTTCAAAAGTCTGTTCCTCGAAATGATGCAAGACTGCGTTGTAGAAGGGCGTTGCTCGGACATGGCGCAGGAAGGGTTTACGGGGGAATGACGGAGGAGGTGACGGAGCGCTATGAGAACGGATGTGCGAGACGAATGTGCAATAATAGATGGGATAATGACTTGTGAAAAGAGGGCTAAATAAAAAAAGGGTTTTTTTTAAAAAAAAGAAAAAGAAAAAAAAAAGATAGGTGGTTATGAAGTGCAGATAAAAAGACAGATGGATCGGTGTGTTGAATGCACATGCACAGGCCGTTGTGACAACACATTGTATCTTCCGCAGAGAAAAAGTAGAAGTGTTTATGGAATTCTATAAAGAAGGAAAAGTTTCAACCCCCATAGGTCTTTTTTCAGATTGGCAAGATGGATATATACATATACATACATAGACGTATAAATGGATAGATGTATAGATGCTTTGGTACATAGATGGATAGATATATAAGCGTGTTTGAACGGGATGGGTCTCATGGAATGTAGATGGCACGATATGTAGCAGGGTGTGTTCAAGATGCGCAGGTCGTCATAGACTGACATCTTCTAGGGGTAGTAGAAGTGTGATGTGATACACTGTGTGATATGGGAGTACTGCATAAAGGGAAAGGGTTATGATGAATGTGTATGGGTATTTATTGATTTGTGCAGATGGACAGATGGACAGGTGGACAGATGGACGGACAGCAGGACGGATACACGGATGGATAGACGGATATATATTGTCATGTACTGGATACGGCATGCAGTTTGTTAGCATCAGCTTGTGCGATGCGTCACAAGGGTCACAAGATAGATACGATACGAACGACAAGGTCACAGGTAGAGGCTCAGTATGAAGACCCAAGTTGTTCTTCTCCGTCAAGTTGCCAGAATCCCACTTGTAGTACGACGACTCCAGCGAGACCGCAACAGGTATGTAAAATGAGTAACCATAAAGCACACATACCACAAACCCTCCTAAACTCCTCACGCCGTCAAACATTCTGATGACAACCCTAATAACGCCAACCATAACCCGCCCCCGACAATGCATTTCTCAAACTCAATCAAGCACCAAGACGAACATGCCTCCCCGACTACTCAACAACCAGATCCGCCGTCGCGCCAAAAACCCCCTCTCATCTATTCCTCCTCCTCCCCTTCTTCTTCTCCGGCACGCTGGCACTCCCCCCCTCCAACTCCCCCTCCTCAATCTTGCCCTCCTTCTCCAACTCCCTCAGCTTCTCCTGCCCGGAGATGAACATGCTCAAATCGCGATTCATCTCCTTCAGATCCTCATTCTCGGCCTTCAAACCCGCCAGGCTCTTCTTGGTGGCCTCATTCTCCGACGCCAAGTGCTCGATCCTCTTCAAGAGTCCCTCATTGACACGCTTCTCTTCTTGAAGCGCCGTGCTCATGTTGCGGGCCAGCGCCTCGCTCTTGGATGCCTTCTTGCGTGCCCGCTCCAGGTCCTTTTCCAGATCCGGCAGCGTCTCGCTCGTGAGGAGCTTGACTTGCTCTTCCAGGTGGCTGAGCTTCTCCGTGGTGCTGGACGAGGCGGCTGCGATGCTTTCGGCCGCTTCGGAGGCGCGGGCTGCCTTGTCGACGGCTTTGCTGATGAGTTCCTCGTAGTATGCCCGTTGCGATTCGAGCTGGCTGGTGATGAGGTGGGTGTATTCGAGGCCGATGTTGTCGAGCTTGGCCCGCGGGACGACATCTTCGCTGGGGGGGTGGCTGTTTTGGGTGCTTCGCCCCGGCAGTTCGACCACTTTGCCGTCGCCTTTGTCGCGAATCAGGCGGTGCACCCACATGTCTCCTGCGTAGTCCCACACATACTGCGTCTCCAGCTCCAGAGCGAAGCTATGGGCCGTGTCCTTCCAGTGATCCTTTGCATGGCCGCCTTTGTATCTGCCGCATCCCACGTAGCCACAGATGAGGCAGATCCACAGGTCGTCCGTGCAGTCGCACTCGCTGCATAGGTTGGAGATTGACGACCCAAATGGTTTTTGCGAGTACCGATTATCGTTGTTCGCATCGACTCCCTTGGAGTCCTCGGGCTGCAAAGTGTTGGTAAATCGACATACCGGGCACCCAGCACCTTTCCAGTTCTGCAGACAGGTACAGTGGAACACATGAGAGCACGGCACAGTCATCAATCCGTTCGTATCGTCCATCCGCTCCAGACATACAGGGCACGTCGGCAGCTCTATCAAGTTGGGCGTCGGCGGCGGAAACGGTCGAAGGCTGTTCGATACGGTGGGTAGCGACGACGACTGAAGTGTGGTCGATGGGTCAACTCCATGACTTTGCGCAGGCGTCTCAAACGTAATTGACTTGACGAATACAACATGGCATAGTTGTGGCTGCAAAAGAGCAATTAGAAAAACGAGCATCAATGATGAACCAGGATTTTTTCAACTTGAAAGGAGGAGGGGGAAAAAAACAGCAGGCCGGGTATAGACTCCATTACCTCCACAGAGTTAAACACTTTACCGTCAAACTCTCGCTTCCACTTCTCCGCGACCTTGCTGTCCCGAAAGTTCAGCAAAGCAAGGTAGCGATTCATTCTTGACGTCATGACCATCCTGCAGTGACTGAGCTCGTTCCTCCATCCGTCTCCAACGAATCCCAGAAAGTCACTCGGCGACATGTACGCCGGCACAGCAGGAATACATAGTGTCTTGCAGTCCTCCCACGAAGAGGCCATTTCCTGCTCCTGGTTGTACTTTTTCTGACCGCCCGTGCTGGCCGTCTCCTCTTCAAGTTCTCGATAAAAGTGCACGACGCCCCATCCAACCTCGGTGGATTTACTCTCCAGGGGTACGAATTCGGCCTTGGTGGCAGTGCCGGCACCACCATAGGAAGGGCCGAGGCTGGGCGCCGCCGACATTATCGCGTTTCTGTTTCCGTTTCCGCGTCCGTTTCGGACAGCGGCGGCTGGATCGACGGTTTGGATGGTCACGCGGCCAAAGCGCCAATCTTTGACGGCAGCTTCGAGGCGCGAGGTAGCGCGAGGGGAAAGTGTCGAGAAACCGGTTGGCTGGTTGTGCCACTCCTGTTCAGACGGAGCAGTAGTCTCGGATCTTGGGTGGTGGTGGCCTGGAGGATCGGGATGAGGCTGAAAAGGTAGGTCATGGAATATGCTCGTTCCGGGCGGGGGCAGCCAGACGCTTCGATCAGCAGCGTGATGCGACGTGGCCAGCGTCGGGTCCGAAATAGGGTATAACTCGAATTTGATATGGTATAGGTACGGCATCGCCAGTCGAGGAGCTCCTTGCAAAGGCTACTTATTAGTCTATGAGCTAAGTCGGTGTTGTCGACAGATGTGTGTGTATATACATACTATGAACGTGGATGCGGGCGGTGTCAATTTTGTGCGGTGTCTATCATGGGGGCAGAGCCGTTTCCGTTTGAAGAGTCAGTTGCTTGGTTGAATCGATGGAAAATTCATGTCTGCCCCTCATCGCGAACTCGTACAAATGCGACACGGATGGGGGACCTTTGCGAAGAGGTCGAGGATGGAGAATGTGATGCGATATTCAATGTTTCTTGTGGGATGCTGTGCTCCACCCAATCAGCTGAAGAGCGGCATACGACGTACAGTGCGGGACATGACTTGACAAATCTACTAGTACACCTCTTACAAAGGCGTATACAAGACACTAATAGCTTTTGCCAGAAGACTACTTTCGCGATGGACAGAAATAAAATGGTAGTCACGTTATAACTCAAGACAACAATTTACGAAGCATTACAGGGTCATTACTGCACACATAGTCTAGATATGCTCTCAAGTAGGCAATGAATGTGTCAGCGAATTCTAGCTGAACTGTCAATTCCTATGAATGATTGTAGTAAACCATAACCCCAAACGCCGAATTCCGCTCCGAATCAATAGTACTGATGCTCCTATGGAACCATCACAGCCCTACTGACCTCCACGCAGACGAAGCACGAGATGCAACGTGCTTTCCTTCTGAATGTTGTAGTCGCTAAGCGTACGGCCGTCTTCTAGCTGCTTTCCAGCAAAAATAAGACGCTGCTGGTCCGGAGGAATACCCTCTTTATCCTGAATCTTAGATTTAACATTGTCGATTGTGTCTGAAGATTCCACTTCCAAGGTGATCGTCTTGCCGGTCAACGTCTTCACGAAAATTTGCATACCACCACGTAGACGCAGCACTAAATGCAGCGTGGACTCCTTTTGGATGTTGTAGTCGGACAGAGTTCGACCATCCTCAAGTTGCTTGCCAGCG
The DNA here is from genome assembly GCA_018360205.1 of Claviceps digitariae. NCBI lineage: Eukaryota > Fungi > Ascomycota > Sordariomycetes > Hypocreales > Clavicipitaceae > Claviceps > Claviceps digitariae. Next base: position 4,516 of record SRPT01000630.1, read on the forward strand.
AAGATAAGTCGCTGCTGGTCAGGGGGAATGCCTTCTTTGTCTTGGATCTTGGACTTCACATTATCAATCGTATCTGAAGACTCGACTTCCAATGTGATTGTCTTGCCGGTCAAGGTCTTGACAAAGATCTGCATACCACCCCGCAAGCGGAGCACCAGATGCAGTGTAGACTCCTTTTGGATGTTGTAGTCGGAGAGGGTGCGGCCATCTTCAAGCTGCTTGCCAGCGAAAATCAATCGCTGCTGATCGGGAGGAATGCCTTCCTTGTCCTGGATCTTGGATTTCACGTTGTCGATAGTGTCCGAGGACTCAACCTCGAGGGTGATGGTCTTTCCGGTCAGAGTTTTAACGACTGTGAAGGAGTGTTAATGGGGAGGCTCTAAGCATGTGGCCAAGAAAAAATGAACTGATGATGCTTACAAATCTGCATACCACCTCGAAGGCGGAGAACAAGGTGAAGCGTCGACTCCTTCTGGATGTTGTAATCAGAAAGGGTGCGGCCGTCCTCGAGCTGTTTGCCAGCAAAGATCAAACGCTGCTGGTCAGGAGGAATTCCTTCCTTGTCCTGAATCTTGGACTTGACATTGTCGATGGTATCAGATGACTCGACCTCAAGAGTGATGGTCTTGCCGGTGAGGGTTTTAACGAAGATTTGCATGGCTGCTTCAATCTGAAATACTTTCGCTGTCTTGTGTTTGCTTGTGGTAAGATCTCGAGGTGGCGGGCAACGTTAGGACTTGCGGGAAGAAGTAAAGAGTAGTATGAAGGAGAGAAGAAAACGAATCGCGGAAAGCGGCGAGAAGGGAGCGTTTATGTAGTAGGTAGGTGCCCGGTGGCTGAGGCGGCGGTTGTCGGGATGGGATGACAAACGAACGCGGTTCACGGCTTGGGCGGGCAGGTGGCAGCGGGGCGCACTAACCGCACTGATGGCAAGTTCGCAGCTGCATGATTCATCCGCGGTGCATGTCCCAGAATGCTCCAGAACAAGAACGCCCCAGCTACGTATCTTTGTCTCGCCGTCCGTTCGCGGTGGCCTACTGAACGCTCTGCCTCCCTCTCCCTTCCCAAACCAGTGCTTTGCCATCTCATCCGGTCATCTATCTAGGTGCTTACCTACTTACAGTAGGTCCTCACGGGATGCGCAATACCAGCCATCGTCTGCAGACGAGAGCTGGCTCGCACGTCGGAAGCCGACCCTCGGGCTGTGTCCAGCCTCCCTCCGCATTAGTCACAGACCTCTCTCTCTGACGCCGAGGACTTGGAAGGCGACACGTCCATCACCCCCATATTTCTTAAACAGTTCATTGGGCCAGCCTCGAGGGATCTCCAGTGAGCTAACGAAGAAGTATGGGGCATAATGAAGCATAGCCACTCTGATTGGCCTCCATGTGGCAAGGACTCTCCGACACGAATAAACAGATGTGGCGCTTCACGAACCCCCCATCCCCCACAGAGGGCCCCAGTTTTTTCACCCCCGTCAGCCGGCCCTCCGATGACTGCGCACCTCGGTCTTCGTGTCATCTCAACTGCCAGACAGACAAATTTCATGGACGGGCTCTTCTTCTCGTCGAGGCCTCTTTCCAGCTTGCAGGGGCATCCACCCCTTCTTCTTCGATTCCGAGCCTCGGAAACTGTCTCTGCATCCATAGTAGACGGTGCGTAGTACATGCTGAACTGTCTGGTCGGGTCCAACCAAACTGCCGTGAACTCCTGTGCGGGGGCTGCCAACGCCAGTCCATGCGCAATCAGTGACAATCAGTGACCCCTGTCATAAGGACTCTCCACTGTTCAGTCCCAGTCGTGACGACGTCATTCCTCACATCATCAGCACACTTCGAGTATAGCTAGTTGCATTGTACATACAGTGGGATGCCCTTAATTTTCGTACGAGAGCAAGTACTGAATCTTTGCGAAGAAGAAAAACAGGGTTAATTTTTAATTTACCCGCTCACCGGCTAAATTGGCGATACTTGCGTTCGTACGAAAATTAAGGGCATCCCACTGTATATGTACATATCGACGAACTGAGGGAGCCATTTCGCAACGACACATTATTTTCTCGAATTACCAGGCCAACAGTCGGTACCTGCCAAGTCGCTAGCAAGCTTTTGCTGGCCTATTCAAACAAAATTACTCGACCTCCCTGGTTGACCAGGAGGCGGCCAGGCTATCCATGATCTGGCATTTCATGATCAAACTGACGAAATGAACAAAACGGGCCGTCACGAAACGCCTCCCTAAACTTGCTCGGACACGAACATTGTGCTTCTTTGTGACTCTTCTCAATATGTACATATATATTGAAAAGCTCGCTCATCTAATAAATTTTCTCGTCTCAAAAATCTTTGCTAGTCGTTCTGGTGTTCCTCGTGATATCGCATACTGCATTTTCATAATCGTCTTCAAATCATCCACGTAAGGACATAAACAAGGTAAATACACAAAATGACATGGAAATCCATCAATCGGTCGTTCAAATCCCAAGAAATATCAAAAAAAGGACAAGAGATAAGAGAACAAAAAATTCGACGTCCGCTTTGTAAAAGAAAAACAATATTCAAAATAACATGAAAGCCCGTCGTTTAATCGTTGCTAAAATAGAATTCGTTGCATGGTCGTAACACATTGCACCGCACGTCAAGTAAAATCGCTTGGAGAGGCCATGCCAAAATGTCCTCCAATCGCAAAGATTTCAAATAAATTCCAACGCTCGAGTAAAAAATTGGACCAAAAACATAGTCGTGTAAGCCTTCGGGCTGCAGTGCCAAAACGTGAGTTTTGGGTTCGAGGGGAAACCAAAAGGATGAAAGCAAAGAATAAAAGTCTTTCCTTTATGTCCAGGAGCCACAGTGGCAACGAAATCTAGAGTATCATCGTCGTTGACTCTTAATTGGCGCGAATGACAAGCTTCGATAAAAACTTGTTTGACAAAGAATCAAAATTATAGGGATCAAACGTCGTCTCTTTGCGGGTGCGCAAATAAGATTCTGCAGAGTCTTTTTGTTAGTTCATGCTCGATTATGAATCAAAAGACTTGAAAGACGGAGAAGTGAAAAACGGGTGTCGCAATATTATATACTGACCATGCTTGATGACGTGTTGGCGAACTTCGGTCAGAGCCTCACAGACGGAAACGTTGTTGTGAAGGAGGTGGCCATGCTGTCTGGTGTCCCAGTCGGTAAAGGCAGGCAGCTTCTGCGAGATGGCATGGAATAGGCCAACGATAACTCCAACAGGGGTTGTCTCCATGTCGTTGCAGAATTTGTTGACTGCCGCGGGATCAGGTACTCGGTAATGACAATCAAACTGCATTTCTTCCCACACTGCCAAAAGGATCGATGCAAGCATGAAGATGGTCGGCCAGTTCTTCATCTTCTCGCCGCTGTAAACACCCGAGTACAGGGAAGATAGCTCCTCCAGGATATCCTTTTGCAGCTCACGCCACATCTCGGCGAGCGCGCACTTGATCTGGAAGTTGATCATGACTGGTGCAACAGTGCGCCCAAAGAACTTGGAGTCTTCGTCATCGATTTGACCATCGATGTTCACTTCAGACCCTTGGCTCTCCACCATGGTGATGTGCAATGTCAGATTGTAGGCGAGCACAAGCTTGAGTGCCTTTTTGATGACAGGCATTCTGTCCTTGATATAGTAGCGATGGGCAGTCTTGAGTATCTCCGAAATGAAGGGAGTGCCCTCGAAGTGATCGTCAATAAAGTCTTCAAATGGCCCTTCAACATGCTTATCGAGATATTCCTGGAGAGCGTCGAGGCGAATGCCTTCGGCACCGACATCGAGCTTCTCCGTTTTCGTCTCAAAGTCAATGGGGTCGTGCTCAGCATTACCCGCTTCAACCCATTCAACGGCGAAGCAACTTTCATCTGTGACGTAAACCTCACGAACCATGACGGGAAGAGCAAATCCGTAGCCGTGAGTTATCCACATCAATGTCTCTTGAGTGGAAAAGCCTTTGACATTGTAAATGGACATGCCGAGATCAGCATGTTTCTCGTAATCGGCCTTCCAATCTTTCATAAAGTAGCCAATATCCTTGATATCAATGCGTGTGCAAGGGACCTGCCAGAGACGAGCATGTGAAGGTTGACATCCGGCACAGGGCTCTCCCTTATCACAAGTCTTTTTCAAAAACTTGCAACGCAAGCAAGCTCTCAATTTTCTGATTTCGCTTGCTTGCTTGCGTTGCTCGGGCAGGAGAGGTCCCTTTCTGCGGCCAACCTTCTTTTCAACGGTGCCGTCTTTCTTGCCGTTGGAGCTTCGGCGTATGATTGTCTTTGTGGTACCCTTGGTAATAAGAGTCTTGCGAGGCCCCGAACTCCTTCGCGTGTTTGCAGCAGCAGTGGGAGAGACAGAACCAGCACCACTTCCAGGACTGTGGTGCATTGACGAAGGCTCGGCCTTGATGGCCAGTGGGGCCGAAGTTCTGGGACTGACCGTTTCATGAGGGTGACTGTGGCCATCACTAGTGAAGATAGTGTGGTGGTGGCTTCTGTTGGTATTGTGGTCCACGTGACCGTCGGACCCGGGGGAGTAAGCAGAGTAGGGAAACCGCATATCCTCGAAGCCAGATTCCATAGAATTCGCTCCATCGGAGGAATTAGAGTGGGTTCGAAGATGTAGCGTCTGACTAGGATTGAAAATGGCAGCACTTTGTGCTTGTTGAAATTGATCCAAACCATGGTGGCTCCAGTCAACCATAGCCCAACTCTCTCCAGATGAAGAAGGGAGAGATAGGACTTCCAGGTACGTTCCGTTTGGCGAATTGCTTCCGACACTATCCAGACGAGTAAGGGCATCCATCTGCAGTGTCTCCAAATCGTGCCAGTTATCCATACCGCTATTTCCCCATTGCATGGCATGAGACGTTTCCCCAATTGGGGCCATGGTGGTGAATGACGAGTCCATCAAGTTGGCTTGGAGCGCGGCTTGGGAGGTGGGTGGTGGTAGATAATCAAGAGGATTGGGTTGAAAGGTTGGAAAGGCACCAAAGCTTGTAAGGGCGGAATCCTGAATAAAATGAGCCATATCTGGAGCGGCCATATGGTGTTGCGCCGTCGCTGCGAGCTGTTGATGCAGTTGCTGCTGCTGATGGTGATGGTGGTGGTGGTGATGATGATGATGCTGGTTCTGGTGTTGATGCTCATGCTGTTGATGTTGCTGCAAAGTCCAGTCGGTCAAGAGATTGCCGGCAGGAGGAAATGGAGACTGTTGCAAGGAAGAATGCTGGCTATGCGGACTTGAGGCATGAGACAGCGGTGAGCTACCTTGAAGATCTTCGGACGAGCTGATTGAGGCCGCCGCCTGCGGTGGTGGAAGACCAGATGCCATTTCAAGTGGTAAAGCCCAAGATCGAGTGTTGGTCATGATTCCCGAGGCAGCCAAAGGACTTGAATGAGTGGCCGACGATACTGAATAGGTATATGCGGTTTGGTCTCGGTGTTGCTGGTCGAAGGACAAGTCTAGAAACGCATCACACCCACCATTGGCATTGAAGTCGAGGGCCATGCTGGCGGGAAAGTGGGAAAAGCAGAGATTGGTTGCGAAGTCTGGCGATATTGTAGGGAGCAGTGGGTGACACCGCTCTTTCGTAAAGTAAAGTCCCAGATGCGATGGGAGGTGTACGGGGTAAGATAAGCAGAGGGAAGAAAAGAAAGCAAGTGGACAACAGCAGCGGTGGAAGCGAGACGCCTGCCAGACCAGGCGACGTTGGATGTAAGTAGCCCTGCCAATTGTGTGTGTGCGTTAGTTGGCGTGACAGAGACGACAGACGAAGGTCGTGTCGTGGGGCATCGGGAATGCTGAGCGGGATGGGGAGAAGGGCTAGCGGGAGGGGGTTGAAGAGGCGGTGAGGTCGTCAAGCCCCGGACCACGCGGTGTAGCCAATCACGGCAGCCGATGGCGCCAGTGCATCTGCACAGGGGTGGAGCACGCAGCGGGCGATGGAGGCGTGCTGCCACGCAGACCAGTCAACGGCCGAGTCAACGACTGTTTAGTGCCCACCTGCAGTTAGTGCCAGGCGTTCAAGCTCCCAGCCACTTGGCTCTTAAGTACCTGGGTACTTCGAGTAGGTTAGTACTTTAGGCTTAAGTGGTACTTTACTTCTTTCGTCATATCAGACCCGGACCCTTCAACGCTACGTGGCGGGCGACGGGGCTCGCACAGGGCTGTCCCCCAATAGGTACCTTTGACACACGATGAGTTGCACGCACCATGACAAGTACTCTTTACTTCTTGGTGGTGCGAGCTCGAGGCCCCCACTTGGTCACGAACGACTTGGTCACGAACGACTGTGGATATTCTGGGGGGGCTATTGTTGCATTGTTTCGCAGCGACTAAGAGACGGATAAGTTGCCCTTTTGTGAAGATTCTGGTGCGGATTGTGCGGATTAATCGAGAAAGTCTCACTTACAGTCTCCAGATGCCGCCATTTGGACTGTGCTCGTCATCCGTCATCTTGGATTCTTGGACAATGGCTGCCCCGGTTGCATTTTGCATTGATCATCCAACCCACTTGCGCACATCACGCAACCACGCAGTATCCACGAAGCAGCATCCAATTGAAGACCCCACAACTCACTCATCGCTAGGCCAGCTGCCGGACCAACCAAGACCCTGGTTTCGTGCGAGGCGAAGTGCCTCCACAGTGCCAGTCGTGCCAGTTGCACTTCAGACCTCGAGGCGTGGCAGTTTGACTTTCGGATAAACCTGCGACAACGCATGTCTCTCTCGACCCAGGCTGCATCTCCTCCGTGCTGAACACGATTTGTTATTCGAATAAAAATTCATTTGAATAAAAAAAGGGGGCGAGAAGCGAAACGGAGAGAGCGGAAGAGAGCGGAAGAGAGAGAAAAGAGAGAGAGACACACATTGTTTCATCAACAAGCCTCCTTTCAGATCGGGACAGGTTTGAGCCATACCGTATGTACAAGGCTATGCTATGGTGGCGGAACCACCATATCGGCTTACGTGCAGCTTACTACCTGTCGACTCGAGTCCGCACACGGCAGTCGAGCGCAAGATCCTTCCATCATGAGGCAAGGGGGAAAAGAAAACGCACCACGGAAGAGATGAGGAACAAGAAAAATATAGTTGGAAAACCCAAAAAGGGAATGAAAAAAAAGAAAACCCAGCACGAGTAGATCATCATGGCTGCAGAGCCGTTTGTGGCGCTTTTCGCATCACTCGTCGGGCATGCATCTACGCGAGAGACTGAGAGCCACTTTTCCATTCCATACAGGAAAGAACGCATTTTTGCCTTGTTTCTCAGGCAAGCATCTTCCCATCTTCCTGCGCAAGACACAATACGCACTGTGCACGTTGCGCGCACTCTCCACCTGGTGCTAAGAACTGGGCCGGCTATGCCTTTTACGGCTTTGGGACTGTGCCGACTTTAAAGTTGATGCAACCGCATCCCGGGCCGTGCCCGCAGCCAAGACAACACTCATCACTTCCTCCCTCCTGCCTCCTGCTTGCTCCTACCAACCTGTTCATATTAGGCGCATGACATGATCACAGATATCCGTCATCAGATCCGAGCCATCACCTTAATCCGCTGCGTACTGTTGGTCCTTTTTCTCAAGCCAGATGCGTTGGCAAGCGTCGAGCCAAGGAGCCAATGAACCAGTGAGCCAAGCCAGGCTTGGAATGGTGCGCGGTGCTCCTGTTGCGAGTCGGCAGTTTTTGTCTCGACTCTTCAGACTTCCTCCGGCCTTGCGTCTTAACCCTTGGTCCGTGTCGACGCCGGGTCGATCGTCGATGGCGTCCCGCGGCGGCTCAAACAACCTGAGATTGCTCGGCGTTTAATCTTGTCCAATCTCCAATGTCCATGTCCTTGACGTTTAAGTGTGTTACAACAGCTCTCTTGATCAAGTCTTAACTGTGCTTCTAGTCCTGGATACTTAAGTACCTAACCAGGTAAGTAGATATGTACCTACATGCATACATATGTATGTACCTAGAACATGCATACTACATACATATGTACTTGGGTAGTATCCCAGGCAGGTACTGAGGTACTGCATGTGCAGAGAAAATCGCCGAGGTTTGGCATCTGGTCTGCGTCCGAAGGATCTAAAACCACCCATTCCAGACTCTACTGGATTTTCTCCAACTCCCCCGCCCCGAGCACCGTCGACTCTTGATTGATACCGACAATTGATACCGAGTCATAAGGTGCTCGCCGTTCCTGCTGCCCCCGAAGCGCTTCGCTCACGCGGGGAGATAAAAATGCGAGTCAAACAAGCGCATGAGGGAAAAGGAGCAAACGGTCAACGTGATCAAACCATCAAACCAGTCCGAGACAGACCGAGTCACCTTGTCAGCAGCGCGTCTCAGCGTTGCATGACATGGGATTGTGACGGCCTCGTCCCCACATGGCAGCTCGTGCAACGCATGCTCATGGGCGAAAATAGGCGAAAATGTGCTCAAAGGAGAACAGCGTGCAGAGGACTCGAAAGAGGGGAAGGCAAAGAAATCACGCTGAAGCAATGCTCTAATTTGCCAACGTCCCTCGACACCTCAGGCCTGGTGAACAAATCCCGAGTCCCTTGTCGCACGGCTTTGGCGCGGCTCAAGTACTACATACTGCATTCTGTGTGGAAATAACTCCGAAGTTTTTTACACCAAAAAAAAACTTGTATGGTGACCTGGACTTCCTGCGGCACCACTTGACCTTGACATAACGGAAGAGACTTGGAAGAGACACGGACTCAGACGCTCCATTCCTGTCCAGCGTCTGATTTGTGTCACTGTGCTTCTTTGATCAACTGGTTGTTTACGAGTGGAGCTTGCCATGAAAGTCTGGTTATTTAAATCGCACCCGCCAGCATATTCCTTCACTTGTTCACAATGACTTCTCCATCTCCAAGATTTTGATCTTGAGCTCGACGCCTACCCTAGAGATCAGGCACATGATTTGTATACCCGTGCCTCGTGCCTCCTCGATGCCGCAGCATCCGAGACTCTGACAAAAAATATAAGGAAAAGGGAAAGGACTTATTTTACTTTCTACACTGTTTTCTAGTCGTTTCCCAGCATCCATTCGTTCCAGCATTGGCGTGGGACGTCCGTCGCGATATTGTCGAGAGGTCCATAGTCAGGCACTGTTGAACGACGTTGACCTTGCAGTGGCAGTACAGGAACCTGGCTTACCCTGTGGTGGGGGTTGCGTGGCCATTTCTTAGCGTGGGGTCGAGTCGACACCTTCACACAGCCGTAGGTACCAGTTCACTCGGAATTGGGAGACGAGGAGGATTGACTTGACGCAATACATTATGTCAATTATGACTGCGCTGCACGCGTCGCTTTGATTTAGCCATTCCGGAAGCTTTCCTTTTTTTTTCCCCGTAAGAAGCCGCCATGCGTTGGGGGACAGAGAGAGAGAGGGCTCATGATGAGAGAGCGTTGTGCTCCGCTCGGTCATCTGCCGGCCAATAATGCTCATGCTGGCCAGGCAGGAGGAGCGCGGTTATGTTGAATAAATGTCGCATGCGCAGCAAGAGAACCAACTGGAATTTGCTGCCTACCAAGCTACCTACATATATACTGTACATAAGAAATGTACTTTAGAAACAATTGAATCTTGAATATCTTGCTAGCTTCAGGTGGGGAGAGGGAGAGAAACGGCCCCTCGCCACAGGATAAAACAAATCTAATACCCGACCAATTTCCGACGACAATACAACAAAACAACAATGCTTGTGGGCGGGCGCGGATTTTTCTTTGATATTGTTCCCCTCCCCCGCAAAACAAAATAGGGGGGCTTTTCCCTCTTCAAAATCGGCATTGACGTGGCACGGAGAGGGGTGCGCCATCCATCGTCACAGAGTTGGTTGAATGGCGGCAAAGCAGGATACACATATACATGTTACGGAAAGATATTTAGTCCAAGCTGACGTCTTGCTCGCTCAATTTCCTCTTTCGCCGCTTTTGGTTTTCCGCCGCACCGCATAGGAGGTGCCGTTATGAAAGCCTCTTCTCGACACGCCCGCGTCCGACATAAAAAAGTAGTGTTCAAGCATCACAGCAGCAGCAGCAGCAGAAAAATGGCGGCAACGGCGACCAGAGGCCCTTCAATCGGACAGAAGACTGCGCGGGATGCATCATCTGTCCTAGTGATACCCAGTCTCTTCACGTCAGACCCTCCGGTTCGAGATGCGTTGGCCACAGACAGCTCGCAGCTCCAGGATGAGACCATCAAGGAGTGCGCGCCCTTCCTGACAGGACACGGCCATGATCACTGCAACGTCCATGGAATCCCTCCGCTGCTGCGTCATCGCCATGTGAAATTCCTGCAGAAGCAGCTTGGCCAGCTGCCATCCGTGTACAAATCTGCAGACCCAAGCAGGCCATGGATCTTCTACTGGTGTCTCAATGGGTTGTCCATTCTCGGTGAAGATGTCGCCAAATATCGCTCCAGACTCATCGAAACTGTTCGTCCCATGCAGAACGAGGGTGGCGGGTTTGCAGGAGGCTTCGGCCAGACCTCTCATCTTGCCACCACCTATGCAATTGTCTTGTCGCTGGCTCTGGTCGGCGGGGAAGACGCATACGAAGTGATAGATAGGAGGAGCATGTGGAAATGGCTCTGCTCACTCAAGCAACCCGACGGGGGGTTTCAAATGGCCGTTGGTGGTGAGGAGGATGTAAGGTGAGTCGGCTTGGCCTCCCATCACTTACTTACTTATTCGTGACAGGTGTCTTGCCACCGTGTGCTGACTCGAAGCTATTCCAGAGGAGCGTATTGCGCCAGTGTCATAATTTCACTTTTGAACATCCCTCGCAACCTATCACCCGACTCGCCCGCCTGTAGTGCTGGGCACACTGATCTCTTTGGTGGCCTTCCAGAATGGGTACAAAGATGTATGTCGGAATCCTCCGGTCGCACATTCTTTATTGCTCCATCCATTGAATCCCATGTCATTCATTTTTTTTTTCCGTCTTCATGGATGGTATCTGACATGACTCCCTGCTCCTAGGCCAAACGTACGAAGGTGGCGTGTCTGCAGCACCAGGCTTTGAGGCACATGGTGCGTATGCTTTCTGTGCTCTGGCATGTCTGGCGATCCTTGATTCTCCACATAAAACCATTCCTGGGTGAGTTTTTTTTTCCCCCTCGCTTTCTTTGTTATCCTTCTTCTTTTGATATATTACAAGTGCCACGGTAAACTTGTGCAGAAAAAGTGAGGAGGGAAAAAATTGAACAAAGGTGGATGAAGAAGGGGCGATCTACCCCTCTCTCACCACCAAGGAGAGGGGGCATAGTTCATTCATACCGTGTATCTGCTTGTATTCACACCTCCGCAGGTATCTTGATGTTCCGCGCCTTCTCTCATGGCTATCATCTCGTCAGCATGCGCCAGAGGGTGGGTTTTCTGGTCGAACGAACAAACTAGTCGACGGTTGCTACAGCCACTGGGTCGGGGGATGCTGGCCACTTATCGAGGCCAGCCTTCGCGGCCCTGAGGGGCAGTGTTCCCGACCTGCAGATGACCCGCTTGAGCAGTTAAACGACAGTATTTCAAACCGCAATGGACTGATTCGGTACATTCTCTGCTGCTGTCAGGATTTGTCTGAGCGTGGTGGCCTGCGAGACAAGCCCAGCAAGTAAGCTACGCCGCAATGAGCCTTCCGTTCAAGCCGGCCCTTGACTTTGTTGTTTGTGTATTGCTAACTTGCCATGTGCCAGATATTCAGATGCTTATCACTCTTGTTATGTACTGTCGGGATTGAGTTCTGCGCAACATAAATGGGTCTTGGCGTCTGGCCGTGCTGACGCTGCTCTGATGGATGGAGACCGTTGGTCCGTCTCTCCCTTCGTATCGACCGAGGAACAAATTTTCGAAGAAGTGGATAGAGTTGGAGCATCCCATCCAGTCTACGTTATACCACAGCACAGAGTTGATGACTGTCAACAATATTTTGCCGCGAAAACCGTCTTTTAGGCTCTCAGCGTGGCATCTAGAGGATGCTCTCGGAAATCTTCCTGCACTGAACTATCCCATCTAACGAAGCATACTAGAGAAATGAAGATGATGACTTCGAATTTCCCTTGCAGATCTCACAATGCTATGCTATCTGAGATGGTCTATCCATGATCGACCGAGCCTCTTTGTCCTACGAGCGTTAATAACTTTATTAAATGAGTATCGTAGCTGTCTGTCTCGGACCAGCTTTCGCCTTGGCAATGTGCACCTGGTGGGCATACCCATTCAGTAACATATTTGGTAGGCTGCAGGATCCTCGCAGCGTCTAGAGGTGAACCCGTGTCTGAGAAGAACGAGATTGGTTCGAATGCAAGTTTTGCTGACCATAGCTGACGTCAAAAGCACCCGTCGTCTCTAAGTCAACCGCGTCATGAATTATTAGGAGTGCCTGACTTGAAGAAAAATATTGCGGAAGGTGGAACCACTTCTCTTTTTTTCGCCTGTCTCTGCCACGATTCACCTTGTTCAGTATTTTCTTCTATGGTCAATCTCGGATCGGACTTGGCCATTTCCAAAATTGTGTCCTATGTGGAATTGAACCATACAGCTGCTCCAGACGAAAATCATGTTTCTCAACTTGAAAGCTCTACTCTCCCGAAAGGGGAAGTGTGTCGACAGTGTTTGAGGATCGGCCCAAGCATTGTCTCAACCGCGTGTCCGATGTCTTCATATGCAGGATGTCTTTATGCAGGAGCGTGCGACCACCGCGTACGACAACCCCGTGGTGGAATTGATGTGCGTCTGATTTGTGAACTAGTAGAGTATTACTACAGAGAAAGTTTGTTCCGAGATTCAAGTACCATTCATGACTGGTAGTGTGTCATGAACTGGGGCTGACCTTGCCCATCTGGTTACATCTTTGGCCGTATTCTTGGCCTCAGATGCCTGTATGTGCATCGAAAAGATACTTAGCGACGACACGGCGAGCTTTATAAAGTACTAAGTACCTACTGGAGCGTCGATTGGGCGCCACGTAGAGGTTTGTAGCCATCGAGGCGTCGCGACATTGTCCATAACCAGCTCATTGCGAACTCTACGTGGACCATTGCTCAGCATCACTCAGCTTGACCGTCTTGTAAGGGTAGAAGGTGGTCAAAAAAACGATACATGGCTCGATCCCCGCAGAATGAGAACAAAACCGCGTCAGTTTCTGGTTTTATCTTGGACCAAACCAGCGAGGCTTGTACCCTGGTAAATGGCACAAAAGTTGCACAACACTTTAGGCAGTGACAGTCGTGTGCGCAAAGCACCATGTGGATGTGATCGCACACCCTTTGCGCTGCAGAATATTCAAACCGTCGTTCCACTACTCATGAATCGTGTGAACCACACAAATGCGGTGATGAGAATGAACTGCTGAAGTGCTAGTTGCAGTTGGATGTCCTTCTGAGCTTTTATTAGCATTTCGAGATTTCGTTTCTTTCCCGACTGGTCATGTCCACCCGACCAAAGTCCGATCCAGACAGAAGGGAATACAGCGCAAAA
>SRPT01000631.1:0-17984 GCA_018360205.1 Claviceps digitariae
TTTTTTTTTTTTTTTGTTTTTTTAAATATGGTCCCCCCCCCACCAACTCGCTCAAGTACCGCCTTCAAGACGCACACATTCCCACAAACGCTCTCCCCCCCCATCCTCTTATTTTTCTTCTTCATCTTGGTTTCTTTTAATTCATCTCACCTTGTACATATCCAGAGGTCGAATGTTCAGCACATCCACAATGTCATTCTTCCGGAGGGACCTCTTCCGCCACTTCTGCATCTCCACGGGACTAAGATCATGGGGGGAGTAGACATCGCCGGCGGCCCATCGCCGAGGCATCTGCCGGAGGTAGTCGCTCGCGATTTTCACACTTTTCATCATCTCGGCGGTCTTGCTGGCCTTTTCGAGTTGTTCTTTGCTGGAGTTGAGCCGCTCCATGAGTTTATCGGCTGCCTGGCCGGCACGAGTTGCAGCTCGAGGTGCAGGGTGACGCGGGGGGGCGGCGACGGGCTTTCGTCGGTCCTTGTTGAGGGAGAGGGTGTGGCTGGCGGAGGAGGGGTGGTAACGAGGAGGAAGTTCGCGGGGCGGCGGAGATGCGAGCGCGGGAGTCGAGGACAGGGCGCGGACGAGGAACGATGGCCATGATGGTGATGATGACGATGATGATAATGCGGATGATAGTGATGACGGCGCGCGCAGGACGCGCTGCAGTAGGCGGGGTGGCATGGCGGCGGGCGCTGTGTGCTGGTTGATGGGATCTGGCGCCGAAGATGGATGAGGTGGGATGAGGTTCCTGAGAATATATCGAATATCGAAAGAAGTGGGCTTCCTCTTCTTTTGGGACCGGCGGTTCGGTCAACCCTGCCGGGCCGGCCCCACTTTAACTTTTTGAACATCCTTCTTTTCGTCCCCATCAAGTGCGCTCGAATTCATCGGCGCAAGATTCAACATCAAGCTTGACATTTCCTCCTCGTTTCATCGACCACCCATCTTTCTTTATTCGTGCTAGGAAAAAACCATCCTCACAATAAAAACAACACCAACAACAACAAACCGCCGTCATGGTGCGCAAGCTCAAGTTCCACGAGCAAAAGCTCCTGCGTAAAACCGACTTCATCAGCTACAAATCCGACAATGACCATCGCGACAAGGCCGTCATACGACGGTATATGATTCAAAAGCCGGAAGATTATCACAAATACAACCGAATATGCGGCGTATGTTCTTTCCTCCGTGTCTCACTGTTTCTCCCCCCCCCATGTTTCTCTCTCCTTTGCCTTCTTCCTTACTTCCCTCTGGCCACTGGCCACTCGCCTAGTTTGCTATTCGAAGCCCGACTCCAACAATGTACTGGCCATTCAATACACACACACACACACATATATATATGTATAAAAGAAAATAATTGCTGACACATGATTAAAAATAATATATAATAGTCCCTCCGACAACTCGCCCATCGCCTCTCCCTCCTCCCCCCCGACAACTCCACGCGTCGCAAACACGAAGAACTCCTCCTCAACAAGCTCTACGACATGGGCGTCCTGTCGAGCAAGTCCAAGCTCTCGTCCGTGGAAAACAGCGTCACGGTCAGCGCCTTTGCGCGGAGGCGGCTCCCCGTTGTGATGACCAGGCTGCGCATGGCGGAGACGGTGCAGGCAGCGACCAAGATGATTGAGCAGGGCCATGTGCGCGTCGGGGTCGAGACCATCACGGATCCTGCCTACCTGGTTACGCGGTCGACCGAGGACTTTGTCACGTGGTCGGTTGGTAGTAAGATTAAGAAGAATATCATGAAGTATAGGGATCAGCTGGATGATTTTGAGTTACTGTAACGACGGGGAGGGGGGGGGGGGGGATAATAATGTGCCGAGTCGGTGGCGCGTGGAATGGTGGAGGTGAATGAGGAATCCACATGAGGGAATTGCATTTCTGGGGCGTTATATCCTGTTTTTTTTTCTTTGTCTTTTCTTTTCTTTTTTTTTTTTGGAGAGGGGACGCCCTCAAGGTTGCGTTTGTCGAGTTGTAGTTGCTGTCGCTATGGTGCGCATGTTTGGAGTTGTTGGCAGAGTTGTCCAGCTTGAACACAGATTTTCCTGGGATTCACACCTTCTTCTCTGTATTTCTGTAGTCTCTGTGGCGTTCATCTTGGAAAATATAGCTTTCATTCGCAGGAATACGACGTATATGCGATGTCGTCCCAGCTGGATGAGAACAATGCACTGGTGCATTCGTTGCTGAACACCATGAAAGCTGGCATGTTACGTGGACGGATATGCTGAGACGACGAGGCGGGTCTCGTTCCTGCTGTTATACCCCCGGGAGTGAGGCCATCGTAACTCCCTATATGTCTTTCCTTCATGTCTAAATACCCTCATCGTCATTGCCATTCCCCCTTGGGTAAATCCCCCTTCGCGCATCAGACGTAGGGAATGGATGTAGATGCGCGGCACAGACTTTTGGCTTCTTCTAGAATTTCTCGTCGGCCATGCTCCGTCTTTGAAGTTCTGACATGTCAGGACAGATATGGCATACACAGCAAAGAATATAACACTGTGGAAGAGCTTGAATTGTGGAAGCATTTAGCATTGAGTGCTACGCTACATACGCGAAATCTCGCTAGCAAAATGACGCAAAAAAAGCAGCACACACAGAGCGACGACCAAGAGAACCGCCGCGTCTTTTGCTTGGTATTGCAACAGTCTTGGGTACTCCAAGCAGGGTAGCGGGTATCTTGTATCCAAAAAAGAAAAGACAAAGACAGGAATTAAGATAAAAATTGTGACCCTTCCCGAGACATTTAGAGCTCATCATCATCATCATCATCGTCAGAGATGAATATCGAGTGTCTCTTCGACTCACCACTGCCGGGCAGAGCCTTCAAACTCCAGCTCGTCGTGGGTGAGTGGTCGACTTTGGGGGTGTGGCTCAGCTCGTTGTCGTGCTTCTTGAAGGCCTTGTGGTGCCCATGTTCGGCATCTTCTTGACCCGTGGCGTCTTCGGACTTGATGCCCTCCATTTTCATGTTCCCATGACTTTCGTGTGCTTCGCTCTTGGTATATTCAATACCCTCCGTTTTCGTCTTCTTCTCACTCCCTTCTACATCTTCGTTCTTGACATCCTCGGATTTGAAACCCTCCATCTTCATCGTCTTTCGATCCACGTCCGCTCTCTCACTCTTGACGTCCCCAACTTTAGAATCCTCCGTTTTCGTCTTCTCTCTTTCCAAGTCCAAGCCCTCCCCCTCCATCATCCCCAAGGACGAACTGCCCTCCTCCTTGACTCCCGCCTTATCCTCCTCACTCTTTTCCACGGCAGACGCCGTAGCTTCCCGCGCCTCCCTCAGCGCCGCTTTTCGTCGTCGATAAAAAGCTTCGAGGCAGTTGTGCCTCGCCTCGCGCGACCAGCTCTCCACCACGAGAGCAAACTCTGTAGCATTAACGAAGCCGAATTCGCGGGCCATGGAGCAAAATTGCCGGAGGCAGACGTCCTGTGGGGGTCGATACGTGCGATGCAGCATGGTACCGTCCTCACCATCATCCACATCCTGGCTGTCGGTAAATAGTGCATTCTGCCCTTCTACATCTCCATCTTCATATCGTCTGTTTGCAGCTTGGCGCGATAGCTGTTCCTCGATCTTGGATGTGCCAATGACTTCTGAGTTATCGTGCGTGTATTCAACCCCGACCGACGTCAAGATAGCTTGAATGGCGTCGCTCTTGGGCAACGGTCCGCTCCGCTTGGAGGCGAGGAGCTGCTCCTGCGGGTTCTCGGCTGTCAACAAGTTGGCCAGTTGGCTCATGCCGCCGTCTTCGCCGTCGACGTCTTCCTTCTTAGAAGCGCTCAGCAATTCATCATCCTTGATCGCTTGTTCCATGTCTACATCTACCAGATGCACACCGGCCCTGGATTCTGCAATGTTCGTCTTGTTGACAATGTCACGCAGCAGCCCAAAGTTGCTGTCGCTGTGGTACGCAAAGATGTTGGACAGGCCAAAGATTTCTCCTTTTCTGTCCTCGTCCTGCTGAACGCCTTTGAAGTATCGGCGTTCTGAAGAGGCTGTGTAGCCAATGTTTGCCTGCTGTTGCTTGTAGATTTGTCGCGCATAGACAATCTCCTCCACCGTCCCCAGCGATATCAGTCGAAATACCTCGACGTCTCGGGTCTGTCCGATGCGGTAGGCGCGGTCCTGGGCCTGCAAATCATACGAGGGATTCCAATGCGGATCGATGATGACGACTTTATTGGCGGACGTGATATTGAGGCCTACTCCGCCGGCCTTTGTTGAAATCAGGAACACGAACTGTGTGGCGTCTGTGTTGAACGTATCGACAACATCTTGTCTTTCCTCATAGGACAGTGACCCATCGAGATAGCTCACGTTGTAGCTCGTGCTGGTGAACAGGTGCTGCAAAATGCGCAGCAGCCGGACGCTGTGTGAGAACACAAGCACCTTGTCGCCGTGTTGGTACCAGAATCTGAGCAGTTTTTTCAGGACTTTCCATTTGCCACAAAACTCTGGATTGACCAGGTTCCTAATCTGATCTCTTTGTTCATACATGGGCTTCCACGTGTCCGGCATACATATCTGCAATGTGCGCAGCTCTTTCTCGTGCTTTTCGTCCATGTCCGTCGTAGACGGCGTGAGGAGAGCGAGATGGTTGGCAAGCTTCTGCAGGACAATCATGCTGGGGAACACCAATGCCTGCCACGGCGTGCCGTCAGGGAGTGTTCGGCGGCAGCACCAGCCTTGCTTTCTGCCATGCTCGCATTGTTTTGAGATTTCTAAAAGCAGCTGAACCTGATCGCTGCTGAGAAAGGTCTTGTACGCATCTCGCTGCAGATGCGACAGTGGGCAAAAGACTACCCGATCCGTCTTCTTGGGCAGCTGATCAGCGATCAAGGTCTTCATCCGCCGGAGAAAGTAGCGCGGTAACAGGTTTTGGACGAGTTTCTGAGCGGTTTTTCGGGCCAAGCTCAACTGAGCCACAGTAGCGTCGTGCGATTGCCCAACAGCCAGCGGCTTGCTGATTGTCTGCATCCATTCGGATTGGGTACCAAAATGGCCCGGATTGGTCCAGTCGAGTAACGTCCATAGTTCTTCGTATTTGTTCTGAATAGCTGTCCCAGTCAAGCCGATGCGACAAAGAGCATTTACTTCGGTCAGCGCTTTGGTGGTCTCGGAGTAACGACCCTTGAGCTTGTGACATTCGTCGGCCACGACGGCATCCCACGTCACCATGTTGATAGCGCTGCGGTTGTTCTTGTATGTATCATACGTCGTGATCATGATCTCCAAGAGACCTGCGCGCGCAGTACTCAGAATGTCATCCTTATTCGCGCCGTGATAGATGTCAATGTGCCACCACCCCCATCTGTTCAACTCATTTCTCCAGTTCATGATGAGAGAGCCTGGACAAATGATCAGGACCCTTGGGTACCATCGACCAGGGTAGAACCTGACTTCCCTCATCCGTTTGTCGTCTCGCTCATCGCCCGTCTTCCCAAACGCAGCAGTGAGGAAGGCCGCAACCTGAACCGTCTTGCCAAGGCCCATATCATCACCAAGGATACCACCCTCTTGATAGACAAACTTGCGATGAAGAAACTTGACTCCTGCGATCTGATAATCGCGCAAATACTGTGCAATGGATGCCGGTATCAATCCAGCCGATTGAGGGAGTTCGATATCCTCGTACGGTCTCGAAGGTTTGATGCCGCTGCTGAGGTCAAACTCGGGTCGTTCCTTCAACGCATCTAGTCCTCGCGACTCGTCAAACTCGATCCCAGTATAATCGGGCGGCAGCATAAGAGCCGCCTCATGGAGGCGCTTCTTGTTCGCATCAAAATCTTTACGCCGCTCTTGCAAATAGTCTGGCAGGTCGCTCAAGTCGATTCCATCCGGCGGGCCCGAATTATTGGCATCCTTTGACTTCTTGTCCTTTGCGCTCGCTGCCGATTTCCGCTTCGCCCTTCTCTTCTTGGGCTTCACAGGCAAACCGTCTGAGTCGTCGGTCCAATGAACCTTTTCCAAGACATCGTCGGCTTCAACCTTTCGTTTTTTGCCAGAATCTTGTGTCGGACGAATATCGTTTTCAGACGATGCACAGCTATCATCGATGATCTCGATGATTTGGTGCTCATTTTTGACTTTCATCTTAATCAAGCCATGGCGTTTTGTACTTGGTTCTGAGCGTGTCTACAAGAAGGTGTGCAGGAGGATGACGCGCGTTGAAGCAATATCGGCGTCCACGTCGTCGCAACACGAGAGCACGTGACTGACACTTCCCTCTTTCACTGGGGAGCCACCGGTTTCCGAAAGCAATCGCGAATGCACAATTCAACAACCATTGAAGCGTCTGAATACGAGCCAACGATTCAGCTTTGCATTATGCGTCACGGAAACACACTGCGCAGGCATTGCTCGCGAGTACGCTACATACTAGCCGGGCATAGTGACCCATCGGCATTATTTTAGGGGATCCCAACCTGTCAGAACTCAGAATGAGCCTCCAGATACACTAGGCAAACGGATAACCCCCCGCCCTTTTTTCTTTCTTTTTTCCTTTTCTATTCAACGATGAACTAGTACAGAGCGCCACAGCTGAATCACACTAGGAAGCGAAAGCCATGTTCCACAGCTTCTCGTGGAGCCGCGTTCACGGCACCTTCCACGCTCTCGCCCCGACTTAGTTTCTCGTTCAGCCTCATCAACATTTTCCTTAGCACAAATGCAGCAAGAATTGCGAGCGCTGTCAGGACACAGTTGTGGATCCAAGCACCTGTATATCGGGGCCGTGCCGATTTCTGGTACAGATAGCTGGCGTATATGGATGTACAGTTCGCCACGGCGTTGATAAAGGCCAGTGCTGCTGCTCGTTTGGCTGGCGGACGAGGCAGAGTGTTGCTGACCCAGGCTAGTGCCGTGGTAAAGCCGCTGTATAAGCCAGGAATCTGGGACAAGGTAAAGGATTAGCAAGAGTCGTGCCTTTTTTTTTTTTTTTTTTTTTTTTTTTTTCTTCTCAAATTTATACTTGGGGCCAGCGTGTAATGGAGAGGATGCCGGTCTAACCATGAGCATGATAGCAACGTATTGTACCGCTGTGTTGGTAGTGGAAGCGGAAACGATGAAGGTGACTATCGCTAGCCACAACGGAATCGTTATGTGATAGAATCTCTCGTTCGTCCTGTCAGCGTGCCATGCAGTTGCGAATGTTGTCATCAACCCAAGGACATATGGAGGCGCCGTTAAGAGAAGTGTAACGACGTTGGAGTATCCGAGCGTGGCGACCACTGTCGGGAAGAAATTGGTGACGGACGCCGCAGAAATGTTGCCAAACAAAATGACCAGCTTCATAATTTCCTGTCAATATCGGGACAGCTTTGACTATCCAAACACGGCAGCGTCACTTACCAACACCCAAGTCTTCACATCTTGCAGCGCGAGCCTGAAACCATGCCAGAGCGTCTGTTCCTTCGAATCGACCCAATCATCTTGTCCCACATCTTCTTCGAGCCGCCAGGTAGCGAGCGCCATTTCCTCTTTGTTCAACCATTTTGTTGTTCGTGGGAAGTTTGGCAGGATGTGGAAAGCCACAATTGCAACGAGAACAGTGGTTGCGCCCTCGATGATGAACAGCCAACGCCAGGCGCGCAGGCCTCGACTTCCATCCATATTGGCTGTAATAGCCGCTGCGATGAGACCCGAGAAGGCTCCTGAGATGAACATGCCGGCGAAGAGATAGGTGGTGCGCACACCAAGTTCTTTGCGAGTGTACCAGCAGCTGAGGTAGTAAAGACAACCAGGCTGTTGAGCTATCAGTAAAATGAACGAGCCGATGGTATGTTTGGGGCGATGAGCTTGGACTTACAAAGAAGGCAGCCTCGACAAAGCCCAGGAAGAACCTAGTGGCCAATAGTCCTTGGAAAGAGTGACAAGCGGCGGTAGATGTTGAAATGATGCCCCAAACAGCCATCTTGTGGTACATGAAATTAGCTGAATGCTTCTCTGGAGCGTCCTGGATGCCACCATGCCACTTACGCAAGCCGGGAGATATTTTCCCGGCTTTCCAATCTTATTCAGCAGCAAGTTGGATGGGACTTGCATCAAGAGGTAACTAACGGGTCATTAGCGTACGCGTGGCGAGGATTGTGAAGCATTGGCTTTGGCCTTACCCAACGAAGAAAATGCTGACGGCCGTCTAATTATCATCAGGTGAGCGAAGTAACTCAAAGAAATTCTCGGATGATGTACAGTATACGACTCACCGAGAACTGCGTCCCACTGGCGTTGAGCTTCAAGTCGTCTTCCAATCCGGCAAACCTTGCCGCCGCGATGTTATTCCTGCAAAAATTGTTCACACCAGGTCGACACCGAAAAAAATGAAAATAACAAATAAGTGTGAATGTTACCTGTCAATGTAGTTTAAAATGTACATGCTGATGATCAGGGGCAGAATACGAATATCAATCTTCCTCAGCAGCTTCTTCTCGTGATGCTGCCTTTCCTCGGCCGTCCAATGGCGAATGGCCTCAGGGGGCTGAAAGCTCCGCGACGAGTCTATTGCAGGCCGCTCGGCCGAGTGAGTTGACCGGATAGCCTCCAACGACTCTGAATGGGCCTTTGGCGCGGCGTTATCGTCCATCGTGCCACGACTCACGGCTCACGAGCTTGCAGCCAAGTGGTGTGTGCGGGGTTTATTTCGGTCACGGACTCACGGAGCAAGACTCGAGGAGGAAGACCAGCATAAATGGAAGAAAGAGAAACCAGACGACATGCAATTGAATGATGGATTGAATAATTCCCTATCTGCCTGCCGGCAAGTGCCAAGATCCAACGCAGAAGGCAAAGGCGACGGCTCCCGCACTCGTGTAACGTTATCGAAACAAACTCCGAGCACGCCGGCTTGCCATTGGGGCGTCGATAACAGCGCGCAAGGTGACATTGAGAAGTCGGAGATTGTGTATGTACATCCAGTGTGTCTGTATGCATGTCGAATGTACTCGCGCCGCGCGTGTCTCATAAGCCTGATCAGATGACATTTTCGAGGCCACCACTCTCGCCTCCATTGCAAAGCATTTATCGGAAAACGCAGCTTCTTTTGCAGCCGGACATGACTTTTATTCATCTTTTACTCCATTGTATAGTCAGTAAAAACGATCGGAACGATGGGCACTAGCTACAAACTTTCTCTGTCTCCTGATCTACATCTGCCTGTTGCCAGACACTCAAAAGTGGGGCCGTCAGCGACGATCAAGTTGACCACAAATTGGATGATGTACATATTATGTACGTTCAAGTGACATCGTCATTCTTCATTCTTCTCTAGACACATGAGATACAATCACCCTCGTGGTTGTTTCCAGGCGAATCGGCGAAAGTACTCTTCCTACAAAGGAGGCTAACTGTTGTTCTGAGCCACCCGTGTCTGGTCAATAATCACGCGAACGATGCTATCCCCAGTCACCGGACCCGACCTCCATGGACAAATTGAAGAGGAGGCGACAGGATAAGGATAATACAACCCGAAAGCCAGTTGCGACAGTTCTGAAGCCACCACCAGAACCTCGGAGTGCCTAATTCTCCTCCGCTACAGAATCATCCGTATGAGCCAGCATCCGAAGCGGCTCAGAATCATCATCCCGGCGCAAATTCTCATCCTTTCACGTCTCTGAAGAGGCAACCTTCCCTCGAAAGCTTAGCAGTCTTCAGTATTCAAACGCAGATTCTGTCTTCAACCTTTGAAAAGGCGTTCTCAGAATCAGACAAAGTGATCACTGCAACGGGCATCCTGTCAGCAAGATCCGACCCGTCCAAACTCGAGGTGTTCATACGCCCCAACGACCTTGCTATGAATGTATTTACAACGTTAGGTATCGATGGAAGAAGACTCACACTTGAAGAGGTCTGGAATATTGCAAGGGGTGCCCGTTGCGGCTTCGAGAAAAAGTACGACAGGGACAGCAGAATGTGCGACGTCCACTGCCCGCTATTCAAACAAGTATTTCGCAGTTCGAGTTCGAACGCAAACACTTCGAAACAGCTTGTTGGTTTTACTCAATGGTGGATACAGTCTTAAAAGTCTTCCGCTCAGATGTGTTACTTATTGGAGCGCATTTATTCAGCCCACGCGCCTGTATCGGCCACGAATACCTACCGATATCAGTACCCGATCGAGGGGCTGACATGTGCATGTGTATTGACCCCGAACATGATGATGCAGTCCTGCAAATTGGCCTGTAGTAGGCTGCCCAAAGTAGAGATCACGGCGTGTCGGCGCGAATCCGCAACTCGCACCATGCTTGCCCAAGATGATGTATCCGTTGACAATGACGAAGAAGGGCGGTATACCGTTGCAACTTCAGAAATTAGGAACGAACAAAGGCCCTCAAAAGAGCGGTATGTTGACTTTTCCTCGCCGACTGTGCTGAGACTCTCAGCTTACGGTAGATGGAAGATACTCTGGCTTCAGAAGCTTGTCTGACGCACCAACACAGATGTTGGGTATTTGTCTAATCGCCGCATTCTTAGAACACATAAAAGACTGGTCAGCTTAGTTGTACTAACCTTGATTTAAGGAATGCATTTTAGACTAGAACGTGTACTCAATCCCTGTAAGTCGATAATGCATTCGGCAACGCTCTGACATTTCCGCTGCAAGCACTACACACAGACAGAAATGGACCACCTGTCGGTCAGAGGGCGATTTCGTACGAGTTGTGCACATTCGTACAAGAGCTCGGACGATGACCAACATGATACAGACAAGTCAATTCTTGAACGAGAAGAGCCTGGAGCGTCAATACGGTTAATGACTGAATCGAGTTTTAGACGAATCGACATGCTGGATAGGGTCAATTGTCAGGGCCCAGGGGTCTTCGAATACCTAGGTGACGACAGGCTTCTCATTTATGACTGGTCATCTTGATTTCTTGGCCAGCCAACCAACGAAACAGCCCAATTGACTTGGAACGTTGCTCGTGAGGTATACCTGCTGCCGTGTTACGATAAAACCGCCATGACCCCGAGCGGGATGCTGGATTGTGTCAAACTACGAGCTGGGTATGAAATGCATGAACGTTAAGCTCTAGTGTACCCAGCAGCCACCGTTCGCGAACGACCAATTTGTGGAATACATCGTGCGCCTTGGAGAGCAGACAACCAACTGTGGAAAAAACTGCAATTTTGAAAACGTCGAACAAACCAACAAGGGCGTTTGCAAGGGGTGTAGACCCTGGCTGGTCGGCCACCAACAGACAGTACATGACAAGGTCAAAGCTGTTGGTCGCAGCCATTGTCTGGCCGGTTCCGCGGGCAGTGCCATCCCACCAACAACAAAAGCGTTATTCAAATCTCGTCTCGGTGTCTTTGCCATTGGTCGATGACAAGCAATGTATTTGGGAAACGGCTCCTTTCGACGCGGAGAAACTGGCATCGGCTTGGCCCAAGCGCTATAAGCTCGACGACTGTCGATATATGTACACAGACAACAGCATCATGATTGTTAATTTCTACCCTTGACCCCCCAGAACTTTTCCGTGGTCTCTGCCGGGTAAATCAATACTGGTTTATGCCCATTACCTTTCCTTCCTTTTCTGTTCTTTTAAAGCAATCTCCATGTTGGAATGAGTGTGCTCACCCAAACAGCTTCGATGAGAGAGAAAGCATCACAAGGGCTCATCCCCACTGACGAGAACAACCAATGCAAACAGAGGTTTAGCTGATCATGTTGAGAAACGCATTTATACAAGAAATTTGGATAGAGTATGGGCTGGGACTCCTCATAATCCTCTGTCGATTGGCTTGCCGATATCGACAAGTAGGCTGGAAATGGGACGGAGATGACTTTTTTTCCGTCATTGCGGCGGTTTTATTGACGGTTTGTCACAATCCACGCCGCGTCAACAGTTCTTTTTGGTTCCGCTGATGCCAACATTTTTTCCAAAACATCACAGGCACAGACTCTGCTGGCCCATTTCATAAGTAAGTTGAGTCCAACGAAAAAAAAAAAAAAACACAGTCCTTTCTCGTGCAAAACACTTTTGCGCTCGCCGTTCTAATATGATGAGATTTGGCAGCCTACCTTGGCACCAATTCGGTCATGACCAACGAAATAGCCTTTACCCTCTCGCCCGAACAGACCATCGCGGGCAGCAAGTGCCTGTTTGCCTCATGGTGCATCTACATCAGTATTGTATGGACATTGAAGGCGTGCATGTTGTTTCTTTACTGCCGACTTACGTGAGTAACACGCGCCACCCTTATCCTCCACCCCCCCTTTTTTTTCTCCCTCATGTTGAAGCCAAATTCCGGACGGACAAGGAAGTGACAAGCAGATGACTGACGGCTTTGTAGTCTGGACCTCAAACAGAGAGCACAGGTGAATATTTGCGCCGTCATCTGTGTAGTCACCTATTTTGCTTCGCTGCTCGTCACTTTTCTGCATTGCACGCCATTGAAGAAGAAATGGCAGGTGTATCCATATCCTGGAGGTAAGAAGCCAGCATCGCGAAGAAGCTTTCCGAACGAAAAGGGGGGAATGAAGACATCCGAGCTAATCGCGTTTCAAGATTCATGTGCTCTATATGTGCCCAACTTTTATGTCATTACTGCGACAAACGTAATGTGAGCATGCAAAGAACAATCCGAACTTGCTGTGCAAGAGCCGAGAAAGAATTTCGTTGTGGCTAATGCCTGTGGGTTTGAATAGTACGGATATTCTGATTGTGTGCATTCCGTTGCCATTGCTCTGGAAAGTGCGCTTGTCGTGGCAAAAGTGAGTTTCCATAATGGTCCAACACGACAAGAAATCGGGAAGAGAGAGTTTAAGAACACATAACTGATTAATATCGATACTTTTTCTTTTTCTTTTTCCTTATCTTTAGAAAACTGCTCTGCGCTCTCTGGCTCTGTACAGGTGTCTGCATGATCATTGCCACAACGCTGCGATGTGTCCTGAGTCTGATGCAGATTCACGCCCTCAATTTCAGGAGCGTCTGGACACTCCGAGAGGTTGTGCGTAACAGTTTTCTCCCCCATGCCCCAAAGCGCCCGCTCAAAAGTAACCGCCTAAGTGTCGTGGTCTCACGGCCCCAAAAACGGGTTATTCCCCCTAAGAAAAGAGAAAATGGATGCTAACAGTCGCGGCTAGTTTGTTGGCATAATAGCCGCCAACGTTCCCATCCTGGGACCCTGCATCGCCCGTGCAGCGAGCCACCTAAGCGGATGGAAGACCAGGTCCTGCTCCAATGCAGGAGGAGCCCATGGAAATGGGTCGCCGCGGCCTCAAGGAGCGGCGCCAGGAGGAGGAGGAGGACATAGACTATCCATCATGGAGCGGAACGCGAAGCAGAAAAGAATACGGAGGGGCATGGGCTGGACGACGTTTGATGGCGCGAGCGATGACCCCATTGTCAAGGACGAGCCCGAAATACATGTTGTTTAAGCGCATGGATGACGAACGAGACTAGGTTCTGTGTGGGAAAAGAAAAAAGATGTGGTTGGTGTGCGATGGAGACTTTGTTTGAGGCTGCATCTCGTCGATGCTGGAGGCTGCTGTAGATGGGTTTCTTCTTCTTTTTCATTTTTGTATTTTTCCTTTTTTTTTGTTAAAAAAAAAAAGAGGTGCGTATAAATGATATATTCTAGTGTATAATAATGTACATGTACATGTGTATACTATATACATCGACTAAGCTAACAATGCCGCTCGACACACAACCCCAGAAGCAAAATGTCAAGCCACCCAGTCCATCTATATAAAAGCACGAACAAAAAAAAAGAGAAAACAAAAACAAATGGAAGATACTGAAAAACATAAAAAATAAAGATGCCGAACAAGTTGACTATAAATAAAGATGGCAAGTCTAAACAAAAGGAACAAGATAACTATATATAAAGATGCCAAGTCTAAACAAAAGAAACACAAAATAAAGCTTAACAAGACAAAGACGAAATACAAATGCTAAAACTAAACAAAAGAAAATCAAGCTCTGCTAAATATGCATACACCCGTCCCCCGTTTACACATGTCCATCAAAGACGGGCTTGGCAAGGAAGGGCCACCCCAGCAGCATGGTGATGCCGGGGAAGAACCTATTCCATCAAAGGTTGGTCAGTTTGGTTTGCTTCGATGAAGGGAATGGGGATGATGAGGAGGAATGAGGAATAAAAAAAAAAGAAAACAGAGAGAGAGAGTGTGTGTGTGTGTGCAGAATGCACAGCTAAGGAAATAATGTACGTACATTGCAGCCTGTTTGCCCACACGCTTTCCATGACCGACCCAATGCGCTGGTGCGGCTTGCCGAGCAGGTATCCTCGGGAGGAGATGCGATTGCGCGGCGCGAGAGGTGGTGGTGGTGGTGGTGAAGAAGCGTTTTGCTGCGGTGCGTGTGACGAGGGTGTTCATTGTGAATGTGATTATGATTATGATTGTGTGGTGTTATGTGGTGTGGTGGAACGTGGCTCAAGTATGTACACCGGTATAATGTACAGTATGTAGGGGGTTCAGAAACGTATAATTGTACAATGTGTAGGTAGAGTGGAGAGGTGTTTCACCAAGTATACAACACAGGTGGTGAGTTGAGATAGACGTTTAATGTGAGTGGGTGGTAATGGGAGATGCAGCACGACATGGCGTGTCTTATGTAGTCGGCCATGTGTTTCTAGAACAGCAGGATTCCACAGAGAGGGCGTGGTCGGAAGGAAGGGGGCCGAGCAGAATCGTGAGGCTGTCGGGGACACGGGATGTGTGAACCGGGTTGCTGGGAACGAGGTAGTGGGTAGTGGTTTGTGGTGGGCAGATGTTGGAGGGTGAGGCGGTGATTATCACACCACGTTTTTTTGTTTACTATGTATTTTTGGTAGTTTCTTGTGTTTGAGGGAGGGGGCGCTAATGGCGGAGGAGGAGCGGGGGATCCGGATGTGGTTCGAGAGAGAAAAGGGGGGGGGTTATGATGAGAGACGAGATGAGCTGTTCTTGGGCGCCTTTTTTTTTTTTTTTTTTTTTTTTTTTTTTTTTTTTTTTTTTTTTTTTTTTTTTTTTTTTTTGAAATTGTATATTATGCCTTTGTTGTAGAGATAGCCTGCATTCCAAGTAGACACTGTGCGCATTTCCATTTCTTCTTTTCCATCGTCCCTGCTTCTCACAGACTGGATAAATACATCTGTTGATGTAAAGCGGCAGACGGCAAAACGCAGGTGGTGCCACCAGCGACCAAGACTTGCCCATCTGAGTAAGCACTTATTGGTGGCGCCACGTCCCATCCGGGTCCTGCCGGCGGCTAACGAGCCACACAGAGACAGGAAACACGACATGAGATGACGAGGACGACGCTAACCCACATCCAGCCAGCCAGCCTGCTCCGTCGGGTCCCACGCGGCCAAGCCTGGTTTTCCCGAATTATCGAACCACGCCAGTCACCACGCCGGATGGCTTTGCTGATGCGAGCGCCGACGGACAGAGCAAGAGGACTCAAAAGATAATGCCGATTCTGGACAATGCTCAAGACTGGCGGATCCTTTCTTTCGGCGGCCGACTGACCTCGTGGGAGGTGGGAACTTGGGCAAGAGGGGTGGACCTAACTGGAGACGTGGACATGACGCACTTGAGCTTGAGCAACGCAGCACCAAGTCACGGGCGCAGCAGTCTTCAGGGAGTGGATGCAGGTATCTCTGACCATTTCACCATGTAATTTTGGTGCAAAAAGCTTCGGAACTACTTACGACCCACTGTAGATACCTCTCGAGCCCCGCACCTGCATGCATTACGCATCTCTACTCGGAGTCGCTCCTCCCCAACCAAATATTGAGGGGAAAAGGACAAAAAGGACCAAAAAAAATAAAAAAATAGAAAGAGACAGAAAAGACGACAAATCACATTCACACTCACTTCTCCGAAAAAGAAAAAAAGAAAAGAAAAGACGCCATCCTTCCATATCCCGCCAAGATGCCCCTCATTGTGCAAAACACCAAGCCACGCATCATCCTCGGCCTCATGACCTTTGGTCCCAACGCTGAGGATGGCGCACGCATCACCAGCATCGACACCTTCAACGAGGCCCTCGACCTGCTCCAGTCCAGAGGCTACAACGAAGTGGACACAGCCCGTGTCTACGTGGGCACCAAGCAAGAGGCCTTTACGCGGGAGACCAAGTGGCGCGAAAGGGGACTCACGCTGGCCACAAAGGTGCACTACCCGTCTGCGCATGGCGACAATTCCGCCCAAAAGGTCGTCGACTCGGTCGAGACGAGTCTGAAGGAGCTGGGCACTGACTGCGTGGACGTACGTCGAGCATTCCAAGTTACCTTTTTCAGCAACTTTGTCCTACTCGTTTGTGCTCATGCATTTTTTAACTCTTTGACTACGTGACAGATCCTCTACCTCCACCGACCGGACCGCGGAACGCCCTTCCAAGAAACACTCGAGGCCATGGATAAGCTGCACAAGGCCGGCAAGTTTGTGCATTTGGGCATTAGCAACTTCACGGCCTACGAAGTAGCAGAGGTCATGATGCTGTGCAAGTACAACAACTGGGTGCGACCCAGCATCTACCAGGGCATGTACAACTGCATCACGCGCAACATCGAGCCCGAGCTGTTCACGGCCTGCCGCCGCTACGGGCTCGATATTGTCGTCTACAATCCGCTCGCGGGGGGGCTCTTCTCGGGCAAGATCAAGTCCAGGGACATGGTGCCCGAGAGCGGACGCTTCTCGGATGTGGCCTCGGTGCAGGGCACTAATTATCGCCAGCGGTATTTCCGCGACAGCACCTTCCAAGCCGTGCAGCTGGTGGAGAAGGCCGTGGAGAAGCACGGGCTGACCATGATTGAGACGGCGCTGCGGTGGATGGTGCATCACTCCAAGCTGAACGTCTTGAAGGGCCACGACGGCATCTTGATTGGCGTGTCGAGTGTTGAGCAGCTGAAAGACAACCTGGATCATCTGGAAAAGGGCCCGCTACCCGAGGAAGTGGTGAAGGCGCTGGACGAAGCGTGGCAGATTTCCAAGGCTGACTGCGCGAATTACTGGCATGGCGAGCTGGAATATGGCTATGATGCGCGAACGGTGCTCTTAGGGGTCAATGCCAAGTAGAATGTACCCGTTGAGTCTTGACGCAATAGAGCAGACGATGAAATGCAATAGAGCATGATAATGACTAGATATATGCGCATTGCGGTATCGAAAATGTGTGACGAGGGGGTATTCGAATATTGCGGAGAATCGCCCAGCCCCAGCAACGCGCGCAGCTCCACCCCGGACTCCAGGGATGCCAGCCAGCTAAATTCAGGTACCACACACAGTGGGTCGCATTGAGGTATTTTGGAAACTTTTTAGACCAAAATTGTATGGCGAAATGTTGCGAGTTACCTGTACTCACTGCACCACCTGCAGTCCGTCGTCCCTCCACAGCGGGCTCCATCATGCTTCGTTCAACGACACATGAATGACCGTCTGGTAGCGAGCATTCTCGAGCTCTTGGCGCAAGACACTGCATTCCCATTCCCAGCTTCCGCTTCTTCCAAGAATTTCAACGTCTATGCGGCTGGAGTCATCTGGTCGCGAATCCCCCAACCCCCCCCCGGCCATCCACCCCCACTCACCTTATTGCCAAGCGCAATTCCGGCTTGCTGGCATTTTTCGGCGCATTTCAGCGCAAACGCCAAACTGGCCCCTTTCTTTTCGCCCATCCTCGTCGACTTCCACCTCATCGTCCTCGGTCTTCCCCCGTCTGCAGTTGGAGCCATGTACCTTGAACCCGTCGCTGCTTGACTGGGCTCGTAAGAACGATGGATACATGACCCGTCGATAGCCCCCCTACCCCCTCCCGGCCGGAACCTCGTCGTTCATTGTTCTGCTCTGAGGGCCAGTTGTCGAAGACAAAGGACACCACCAGAGGACGTTTGCGCCAATAGTAAGCCGTCTTGTCTTGTCTTGTCTTGTTATCAGCGTCGAGCAGCACCGCCTTCATATTGTACTGGATCTCGAAAAAGAAGACCACCAAACAAGCATCTCGAAAACCTCGTCGTGAGC
>SRPT01000632.1:0-17964 GCA_018360205.1 Claviceps digitariae
GTAATATATATAGAATATTATAAGGTTATAAAGTAAAGAATATATAAGTTATAGTTAGGTAGTTAAGTATATATAAGGTTAAAGTTATCTTTCTCTATCTAGGAGTGGGATTCTTTCTTTATAGGGAAGAATCCCGCAACCTGTTCTACCATGTAACATCTTTTTTTCTAGCTCTTCTAACCTCTTCTTCCCTCTTATAATCTCTTTTTTTATAGCTTTTTTAACCTCTTTTTTACAGCGTTTTCTAACCCCTCTTTTATCTCTTTTTTTACTAGGCTTTTCCTAGTCTACTAACCTCTTTTAACCTTCTAACCTCTTTTTTTTATAGCTCTTCTAACCTTTTCTTCCCTGCATTTTCTAGGTTAAAAAAACAACTAGAATTCAGCTAAATTATATATTTATAAGACCTTCTAACTAAATTTAACTTTATAATATATAGCTAAGGGTAAAAAAGAATAAGCTTAATTAAATATTTTAATTAATATTTAAATATAACTATTATCTAGACTTAATTCTAATTAATAGTTATATTATATTATATAATATTTTTAAGCTTTATAGTAACTAGCTTTTAAATAATATTAAAAGTAGTAATATTTTTATATAAAATAATACCCTAATTTATATAGCTTATATTATTTATTAGCTTCTTTAAAACCTTTATATTAAAGTTATAACTTAGCTAGTAAATTTACTAGATTTAAACTCTATAGAGAACTTATAGGTATTTATAAAAAAGGGTATTTATAAAGAGCACCTTAACCTTAAATTTATACCTTATATTATAGTAAACTAAAAGAGATTAGTATAGGCTATATAAGATACTTAGTATAAAATTATACTTAAAGTCCTTAGAAACCTAATAAATACTATGCCCTATTAAATAGATATAGTAATAGCTATAGATAGCTAGTATACTAAATACTAAATTTTTTTACCCCCCCCCCCTTCCCCCCCCGGCTAAATAACTAGGTTCCCTAGTTAACCAGAAAAAATTCCCTCAGTACATCTAGGGGGTCAGAAACTATGTTCATCCCACTGTACCTGTATGTACATACCTGGAGACCTCCTTAGTGTTTCCACTAAGGAGACCATAAAACCTTGGGACAACCACATTATTAGCGGGATAGATAACTACTCTAGCCCTATTTTTTTTCTTAGTATTCTATAGCAAAATTTATATTCCTTAAATATATTAATATATCTATAATTATAAAAGGCATTAATTTCTAGATTCTATTACCACTACTATTACTTAAGCCCTCTAACCTCTTTAAAAAGGCCCTAAATCTAATGTATAATATAATAAAGCCTTAATTAATAAAAAAACAATAGTTATAATAGATATTCCTAGCTATAACTATATAAATTATATGTAGTAACTTAGCATGCATTGTCCTTATTCTAGATACCCATGGCCCTATCTCTTTAAAAAGGCCCTAAATCCGGTCTTTTTTTTACTTTTATTATTAAAAACATATAATAAAGCCTTAATTAGTAAAAAAACAGCGGTTATAACAGATATTCCTAGCCGTAACTATACAAATTATATATAGTAACCTAGCATGCGTTGTCTTAGTCCTAGATACCCGCGGCCCTGCCTCTTTAAAAAGGCCTTAAATCCAGTCTTTTCTATTATAAAGAACGCATAAAGAAGCCTTAATTAATAATAAAACAATAGTTATAATAGACATTCCTAGCTATAACTATATAAATTATATGTAGTGACCCGGCACGCATTGTCCTTTTCTAGATACCCGCGGCCCTATCTCTTTAAAAAGGCCCTAAATCTAGTCTTTTTTTTACTTTTATTATTAAGAACACATAATAAAGCCTTAATTAGTAAAAAAACAGTGGTTACAATAGATATTCCTAGCTATAACTGTATAAATTATATATAGTAACCTAGCACGCATTATCCTTATTCTAAATACCCGCAGCCCTATCTCTTTAAAAAGGCCCTAAATCTAGTCTTTTTTTTACTTTTATTGTTAAGAATATATAACGAAGCCTTAATTAGTAAAAAAACAGCGGTTATAATAGATATTCCTAGCCGTGCCTATATAAATTATATGTAGTGGCCTAGCATAGGTTATTCTAGTCCTAGATGCCCATAGCCTAGCCTATAGCCTAGCCTCTTTAAAAAGGCCCTAAATCTAGTCTTTTCTCTATTATAAAGAATATATAATAAAGCCTTAATTAATAAAAACAATAGTTATAATAGATATTCCTAGCTATGCCTATATAAATTATATATAGTGACCTAGCATATATTATCCTTATCCTAGATACCTATAGCCCTACCTCTTTAAAAAGACTCTAAATTTAGTCTTTTTTACTAATCTTATTATAAAAAACACACTACTAATGCTTAACTTATTACTAGCTTTAATTATATATAATAAAAATAATAGTCACAATATAAAATATATAATTTTCTAGGCCGCGCCCGCTAAATTATATATAGGGGTCTGGAACGAGGTGTCCCACCTATAATGTGGTTGTCCCAAGGTTTTGTGGTCTCCTTAGTGGAAACACTAAGGAGGTCTCCGGGTACATACATCGCGGAAACCCCTTCTGAATGACGTTCCAATGTTTTACATGCGCAGCACGTGCAGAAGTCCCGCATGAGAGTTGCCAGGTTCAGGTGCATCTTTTCATGTGTACCAACGTCTTTTGCGATACGAAAATGGAAAGCACTGCCCGCTTTATGGCAAGATTGATCATTAGCTATGGATGGTGTTGTGAAATCAATACATCGTCGCCATGGACTTGGCTTGACGCAGGCTCTATTCTTATGTTCAAAAAGTCGGGACACGTGGAATGCCAGGGCGCCAAACAAGCACAACAAGCATTGTCCCAAAAGGAGCAGGGTTCGGCGTCAGAATGCCTGAATATTTCTATAATCCTGCAATAAGCTATCCAAATTCAAAATAGCTACAAAGGCAGCAAAAACACATGAATTGATATAACGCCACCTATGCAGACAAGTGGCCTGGGTAGAACTTGATAATAAGGCACAGCCTGGCAACGGGAACCAGGGATGTAATCGATCAAGCTCATCGTGAGGAGCATATGCCATTAATGGCTTTTTTTATGCGTGTCAACATTCTCCGGACCTAGACTTTTTTTGTCTCTCAATGTAATAATATCGTTGGTCCAAGCAGTGGTAATAGTTCCCGACGACCTCAACAGATTCGTTGTATCGTCTTCTTCACCAATGGGGTTCGTAAGCTCAATCAGATCAGAGACATGATGTTCGGACGATGAGCCCGTTGGTCTTGATAGATTGCCCAAGAGGGGCGTGCTAGGTCGCTTCGCTAGAGCGCCTCGCAACCAGTGCTCTACCGCCGCCGCTGCTCTGTCTAAGCCACTACCCATGCGAGAAGTACTACCAAGGTCTCTTCCCTCTTCCAGCGGATTCTCAACTATGGTGGCCGAGGCTTGTCCAAACCCAAAATGCGCACTGTCTGAGCCCATCACGGACATAGATGGCATTGTATCGAGATCCAGACCCGGAAGGTGTTTCCTTGCCCACATGTTCAAGATATCCTTGTCAGGGCCCGGCTCTTTGACGCTCATGTTCATGGATCCCACACCGCCAGGCCGTCGCATCCAGGACGGCCGAGCATCAGCCAACTCACTCTCCACACGACCATGATATGACGAGGGCATGCCGGACATGAGGGTTTGACGGCTGGATGAATTGAGTTGACGAGGAGATGTGCCTTCATTCATGCCAACAGTGGACTGAGACAATTCTGAATTTCGTCTTGGCGAAGTGGTGGGAGATATGGCCTGAACGCTTCTTTTCCGTCGAGGAGGAAAGTATCCCAAGGATTGCCGGGCAACTCTTGCGATCTGTACCGGTTTTGTGAAAGAATCGATCTGTACCCAGCGTACATGTGTCCAAGGCTTATCATCCTCAAAGTCCGGCTCACGCTGAGCACTCGACGTTGGATTATGATGCTCTGACAGGAAGCTATTGTCTAACGATTCGCAGTTTGACGGCGCACCCTCAGATATCGACAGTGTTGGAGCTAGGAGGTCTATCTCACGGCCCTGGTGCCACGATTGTGGGCCGAGAGGCCGCCCTTTTACCTCGCAAGCATCAACTGGCAAGATGAGCCACTTGCGCGTCTGAACGCTATCTTGAGACCAAAGACGATTTGACTTCCGGAATACGTCCTCGCGACATTTATAGCGAAGGACAATACCTGCATAAGTGTCATTGGGCTGTACCTCGTGAACATAGACTAATTGATCCGCAGGTTCAAGGTCTTGAGGAACGGACTCGTCAGATTTCCGGCGCTTGTGTTTGCCAGCTATATCGAGGCCTCCATTGACTCCTTCGTAACTCTCCAAAACACTTGCTGTCTTGGCAGCCTTCAGAGCAGCTTGTCTGTGGGCAGGAGACCCTGCCGCAATACTGTGTGCGAGCGGTGACTGTGATGGCGGCTCTGGTCCCCAAGCGTCCAGATGAGAGTTCTTCCTTCGAGGACGTGCTCTCCCTTGCGGCGGCTCTCTGCCATCTGGAGATTTGTTCCCGTTCGATATGATGCTTGAGGCAAAGGATTGCACCGAAGACCAACTCTGAGCCCACGAATCACCCAGAAACTGCGCGAACTCCTGCCCACCTGAAAGACTTTTGGGGTCGATTCCTGATCGCAGAGACCCAGAAGATCGACTGACGTTTTTGGAACGATTGGAACCATCCCAGACATCGTCAATGCTGCTCCCAGCTTGATTATTTATTGAAGTTCCATCGTGAGGACGTGTGTTGTCATGTCGGCGATTGCGCGAACGGACGACGTTTGATGTCGCTGACCGAGAGGATGCTGCAATAGCGGATGTTAATTTACTGGTAGAACCTTGGACCGGATTGTTCCGATCGGTCATGATGACCGTGCACTCAGCGACAGCAACTCGCGAGTTTTGGCGTCGCAGACTCGCATCAAGAGACACTGGTGGGTTAGACACTGCGGATGGCTTGGAAACTGATTATGGCTTGTCTATTAAACTCGAGTTTCGATTATATTGTGAGGGTGGATGCCACGCTTCTTCTCCGCTCGAGACGATGAAGAGAAATTGGTACCAAAGAAGACTCGATCGAGGTGATTATCGGGACTCGCGATGTCATCGACAAAGGACTGAAGCCAGCGAAGCGTTCAGTGAGGCCCTGAGAGTGGAGAGACCAACACCTGTCTTGACGGACAGGGGTATTATGTCTTGATTAAGTAAGGCCCATTTTAATCATTTCCCCACAATCATGTGAAAAGACGAGGAAGGTTCAGAACTACCTTGAAAAATGGCACCCTGTTGAGAGTTTAGCACTAAAATTTAACGTGATACAAAAATTCTACAAGAGACCTAAGTGTGTTTAATGAGGGGAAGTATGATATATATCCTTTTAGTTATCTATTACAGTATATTGAAACCCTATAAGTTTAATTTATATAATATATTAAAATTTAATTAATTATAATAATAATATAAAAACTATAAAAGGAATAATAAAATGCCTTAAATTCACTGTTTAATTTGAACCATTATATATAGAATGTTGCTCTAAAAGCTTTTATTAATTAGCATATAAAGCTATAGTACGTTTAATTAAAACCTAAGATAAGTATTGCAATTTTAGTATATTCTTTAGTAAAAATAAGATAATATAAAAAGTTTAAGAGAAATAAACATAATACTATACATTATTTTTAAGTGAATTTTATAATAAATGTTTTCATTTACATACTAAACCTAATTAGCTTTAAGTGTGCCACTTAGTTGATTTAAATTAAACTAACTAAAAACTGAATTTGGAAATGTTTTATACTGAGATTATATAGGCGAAGGAATTACCTGCGCCCACCGTCGATATTGCTGCCATCACCACCGCGTGAGTCAAACCAGCTCTGTATCAAAATAACATCTGTTCCCCATGATTCTTGCCAATCATTTTCATCAACGAGGGCAAGTTCTGCATTCAAGAGTCCAAATTGCTGTTGCCTCGACACTTTGTTCGAACCACACTGCAATTGTGAACCATATGGTGCACTCGCCCGCGTGCATAATTTGATCGAAAAATTAGTGATCTTTCCTCCCGCGACTTGAACTATTTTACATGAACCTGCCTGCCATTCAAAAATTTCAAAGGATGTGGGCAGACATTCTGGTGAGTGGAATCGTTTGAGAGGTCAATTCGAGAGTCATTTCTTGTCCTTGTCTACACTCGAGTTTGGTTGTGCACGTCTGAATGAAAATCAAATAAGTGGGAGGTCCATATTCAAAGTACTTGCGTCGCCGTTGATACCGAAAAATTGGAACCTGAAAATGAAGCTAGGGTCAGACACGGTTACTAGTGGCTACAATAGGGGGACTGACCAATCTTCGACGTTCAAAGTCGTGGGAGCAGGCTGTCCTTGAGCTGAACTATTACTCCAGCTGTCCGGGCTCTGTCCATCATGAATGCCTCCATCAAAATTGGCTTGCCACAGATTTGCCTGCGCCTGGAAACCATGTAGTGAATTCCCACCGTTTCCTTGGCTTTGACTACTCCTGGAATGAAAATGGCTGCTGGCCGGGTTTTGTGGCATGCCGTTGGATGCTGTTTGGGTCATTAAATTGTGATTAAGATCTTGGTGCGTTTGTATCGGAGATAAATTAGGAAATACTGGCATACTCGAGCTCTCTGGAAAAAGCTGATCTGGTTGGAAATTTTCCCATAGAGACTGAGATAGGTTAGGCGAGTTTCTCGTTACAAGGTACAGATCAGGAGGGGTTGCTGGAACCGAGAAAGAAGGATTGAAAGGCGTGACTGGCCGCGTGTGTGGCCGGGAATTGGTGCCGCCCATGAATGCATCAGCCGCAATGTAACGATGATTCGGCGACGCGACGGTTGGCGGTTGCATCGTCGGTGCAGCTTCATTTTTCACGGCGCTGGGTGTTTGAGGCCGTGAGCGCTCATACGATTCTTGCGGGGTAGGAGCGTTGGCGGTAAAGTCGATGGCCATGTCGTCGTACTTCCTCTTAGAAGCGTCTTGTGTTTTGCTGTGCTGCTCTAGTTGAGAAAAGACATGCTGCATTTTTCGATGGCGTTTACCCCCAGCCTTTTGTAGGCGCTCTTCCAGTCCCTTGTTGCCAATAATTGACTCGAACAGAGTATATACCATCTTGCCTACCAGCCACACTCTCGATACTTCTTTCATGGCTTGCATGCAACTTCTCAGCCTGTTCTGTGTGACTTGTTTGATCGAAGGGACCGGGGAGCGCATCTGATACACGTGCATGATGAGGGCAGAGAACAGACTATAGACGATAAAAGCTGGACAATAGCGCAATTCTTTGTGTGCGGCCAAGTTTTCGACAATGGAGGTGATCATGGCGGCAGCTTGAAATGCGATATTCCGAGACGGATAGGGGGAACCGTCTGGAAAACCTCTCGAACCACTTGGAGGCATATGCGCCCTATGCAACAGGCACAGAGTGGTATAATAATTGGAATGTAGCAGAGCAGACCAGAAGTGATGACGAGGCATTTCCCAGTACACGATTTTTGGACAGTTTTGAAGCCAGTCGGCCAGCGCCATGTCGCTGTGCGTCAAGTCAATAGCATTCCTTGGCCGGCCCTTGGACGCAACGGAATATTGCTGTGACAACACTAAACCCATAATCTCGCACAACTTGACATACTGCAAGAAAAACTGCACGTGAATGGGATCCGGTGGAAATTCGGTCGCTCGATCCGAATCCTCCTCAATGAAATCGTCCTCTGTGAGCATCTCCACATCCGAATCGTCGAGGCTAATATGAACTGGGCGTCCAAGGGCAACGGCCACAGATCTATCACGCGTAAATAATGTCCACCAGATCCTTTTCCACAATCGCTTATCAGATTTGCTCAGTTGTGACTGCTCAACGCTGCGATGCATTCCGGAACCCTGTGCCACAATGGTTGCGACACGGCTCCAGTAGAAAACATTTTTGGTAACATCCTCTGGTCCTTCCCAGTACCATCCCATCAGGAGTAGTGATTGAACAATTGTTACACGATCGTCTTCGTAATTCGCATCGTACAAAGCCTTGGCGCGTTTGTAAAAAGTTAACGCAGCAGGAGTTGTGGAGCCGTTCGCATCCATGAGCTGTGCATTTGTACAGACCCTTGAACCAGCTAAGAGGACTGCTTGAAGAAGGAGTAGAGAAGGGGGGTTCTTAGGGTCCCGATATTGTCTCATGAAGCGGCAGCGATTGATGACTGGAACAATGGGATGAACCCATTTAAAATATGCCTCGATGAGCTCATCGCACAAGGACCGAGGTGGGAGGAGGAATGCCCCTCTTTGACGCAGAATCTCAATCTCGACATTGTCGAGCTCGGTGAGTCTTGCTCGTGACCCCCTCACGTTTTCCGGTAGAGGGTAGTGAACAACATCCGATGATCCCTGGCGATCGTGGACGAGGAGGGTAAGGTTGGAAGATTCACCCAGAAAGGCCACTCGCCCTGCTTCTGTGATTGGCGCTCGGGTGAACTTTGGCTTCATAACCAAGTTAAGATATGTGCCCTTGTCAACCTCTTCTTGCCGGACCTGCGCTTCGGTCATGGATGAGGAGGGAGTGCCATCTGATGTGTGTGACACAGTCGGAGCTCGAGGAAAAGAGGCACCACTACTAGCTGGAGGGGTTTGATGTGGTCGGTCGTCCGTACCTTCTCGTTCACTGCCAGCGTGAAGACGTTACTGATTAGCTCCACGACTTTATAAGTGCAAGTAATGGCGCGCCATTTCTATGAAGCAGGCATACCTATCAGAATCTCTGTTGTTCTGGCTGCCAGCATTTTGAGGTTTTTTTCTTTTAGGAGTCGGTATGCGACATTCGATTTGAAAGGCGACACAATTCGTGCATGGGACGCCGAGGCTAGCAGCGTCGCATCGGACCTGAACAAAATGGAAGTCTTAGTTCGTCGTGCGAAAGCGCTACAACATTGCATATTGAAAAGCGACTTACTTTCCGTGCGTGACAGGTCTAATAGTAAAATGGTGAACGGTCAGCGCGCGGACTTGGTATTGGTATTGATGAAGTCAAGAATGAAGTGGGGGGGGTGCATCATCTCTGCCTCGGCTCTCCAGGCTGCTACCACGGGGCCAAAAGGAAAAGCTTCGTAATCCAATACAAACACGTAGACACCTACCTCACATGCTCTTGACGCGCGTTGCCTAAGTACATACACATTTCCGTCAGTCACGGCTCTTCGCAATCACGGTTGTTGCAAGCGCAATGCATACCTGCGAAAACTCATCTGGCCTGCAAGATTGCCACTGCCGTTGTTAGGCGCAGGAGGCGATGTTTTCGCTGGAGAGTCGGAGGGCTGAGAATGGGAACGCTGCTGCCCAGCGGTTGCCGAGGCCATTTCGACATCCATTGTGTCGCTTGATTTCCGGGCTGTTGAAGATGCGAAAGTCAAAAACGCGTGCAATGCAACGAGCACCAGTCGAGGAGGGGGGGAGCAGATGCTCGAGGGGCGGCGGAGACAAGAACGGGAACAGGGTGTAGGAGAAAAAAGTTGTCTGGTGCAACCATGTGTCCAACGGTTCTTTGGCGCCGTATTCGATGCAGCATTCTGTCGGCACGGGTAGTCCCCGGGCCAGGCGCAGCATGTGTACAAGTCGGGGGAAATGCACGACAGCAAATTCACTGCAGGGCTGAGGGCCCCCTGCCTTGGTCGCGATCAGGACTGGAGGGAATATGGGAGTTTGTGTGCTGAAAGGGAAGTGGAGGTGAAGTGATTGGCTCCCGAGGGAACAACGGAGAGAAGGTCGGAGGTGGCAGTTGTTGCGGCGCAAGACCTTGTGGAATCATGGGGGAAAGATGGTATTTCGTACAGTCCCATAATATCAACGATGACATGTATTTTAGACTGCATTATACGATATTTATATAAATGCTAACTTAAGTACCTAGTAAACAATCTTTGTACAGGTACATTGCCAATAGTGCCGTGTCAGAACTCGTTCTCCACTTTATCACCCATTAGCCAATCAATCTCTAACAATTAGAACTCTTTCTTGTACGACCCTTGGCAAGTCGTCTTGGACAAGTATTCCTCCATTTTGGCTGTTGTACACACCACAACGATGAGCCTTGATCGAAGCAACCTGGATTGCATACGCCAAAGTTGCAACCTCAGCAGCAATAATGACGGCCGTTCGCCTCGCCTTCTTGGCCACGGCCGTAGTCTTTCACCTTGTCTACATATACTCAATATTTGACATTTATTTTGTCAGCCCAATTGTGTCCGGGATGGAACTATTTGGGGTTGACCGCCCAGGGTCAGTCAAGTCTCCTGCCGATAGATTGGTCCTGTTCGTCGGTCAGTACTAGTATCCACCCATCCGCCATGAGATACTGACTTTCGTCTACTTCAGGTGATGGACTGAGAGCTGATAAAGCTTTTCAATCATTTCCCGAG
Organism: Claviceps digitariae; assembly: GCA_018360205.1. Taxonomy (NCBI): domain Eukaryota; kingdom Fungi; phylum Ascomycota; class Sordariomycetes; order Hypocreales; family Clavicipitaceae; genus Claviceps; species Claviceps digitariae. Next base: position 10,463 of record SRPT01000632.1, read on the forward strand.
CCATACCCGCGTACCGATGACGACTTGCGCCCCCGACCACTTGCGCCTTTCCTCAGATCACGAATTCTCGAACATGGCACCTTTGGCGTCTCTCATACTCGAGTGCCAACCGAATCTCGTCCCGGCCACGTTGCTTTGATCGCTGGGCTCTATGAGGATGTTTCTGCTGTGGCCACCGGCTGGAAATTCAACCCTGTCAATTTTGATAGCGTCTTCAATCGAAGCCGCCATACCTGGAGCTGGGGAAGTCCCGACATTTTGCCCATGTTCAAGCACGGTGCCGTCTCAGGCCGAGTCGATGCATTCATGTACGAGTCTGACTTCGAAGACTTCAGTCAAGATGCCCTTCGTCTGGATTATTGGGTGTTTGACCATGTGAAGGAGTTCTTTGCGCAGGCCGCCGTCAATCAGACGCTCAACAAAGCTCTACGGCAAAATCAGATTGTATTCTTTTTACACCTCCTGGGTCTCGACACCGCTGGACACTCACATCGCCCGTATTCAAAAGAGTATCTTCACAACATTAAAGTCGTTGATCAAGGAGTCAAAGAAATAACGGACCTTGTTCAAAAGTTCTATGCCGATGACAGAACTGCCTTTGTCTTTACAGCTGACCACGGCATGAGTGACTGGGGCAGTCATGGAGATGGACATCCGGACAACACCAGGACGCCCTTTATCACCTGGGGGTCAGGTGTGGCTGCTCCTGAGTTATATGAGGGGTCTGTCGCACCGGGACACGACGATTACTCATCAGACTGGGGTCTCAATCATATCCGTCGTCACGATATCGAACAAGCCGATGCTGCTGCTCTCATGTCATACTTGATCGGAACTGAATTTCCAGCAAATTCTGTGGGAGAGCTACCCTTGGCATACTTGTCAGCGAATAATGATGAAAAAGCAAGAGCGTCCCTTGTGAACGCGAGAGGCATACTGGAAATGTATCGTGTCAAGGAGCAGAACAAAAAGTCGAATGAGATACGATTCAGGCCGTATCGAGCTTTCAGTGGCGAACAGCTTACCCCCGAGAAGCGTGTCGACGCAATCCAGCAACTCATCGCCAATGGGAAATATGAGGAGGCCATCGAAGAATCCAACGCTCTTATTAAATTAACGCTTGAAGGTCTGCGTTATCTCCAAACATATGATTGGCTCTTTCTCCGAGCCCTCATCACGGTGGGCTACCTAGGATGGATGTCTTACGCAATCACTACTGTTGTTGACATGTTTGTTGTTCGCGAAAACGTGCCAGTCCAAAGAACTTTCTTGGGCACCGCAGCCTTCACCGCCGTACTTGTTGCCCTCTATGCATCATTCTTCATTTCCAGGTCGCCAGCCTCATACTACCTATACTCGCTCTTTCCTGTTGTATTTTGGGAAGAAGTGTTTGCCCATCGAGAGAGCCTCGTGCGCGGAAAGGCATTGCTATTCGCGAATGTACAATCCACTGGAGGCGTCCTTACGCTCTTGTTGCACAGCGCGGTATATGTTATTGTCATACAGTTATTGGTGAGTTCATAAGAAACATTATCTGACAGGGCCGCCTTATTCTGTGTTTACGGCAGCATATTGACCAATACATCAGGCCGTAGGCTATATCTACCGGGAGGTGCTCACATGTATTTTCATCGTGGCAGCCGCATGGCCAATAGCATACGGAGTCTCCTTTCTACGAAAACATGCGTTGCTCAATACGATATGGGCGAGCTCATGCTTAATCATGAGCACTTTTACATTGCTCCCTGCCATGAAAGTCGAAAATGTGCCGCTGATGTAAGCTTTACTGCAGTGCCGATATCTTGACAAGCACTCATACGCTAACAACGGACAACAGTATGCTTGGCGGTTGCATTATGTTCCTTATGGGTCTTTTGTATCTGGGATTCGAGAACAGTGTTTTGGCTGATTTCACTTGGACCGCAAAGACGAGCACTCCACGCCAACATGGGAAACCACTTATCCAGCGAAGCTTGACTGGAATTCAGGTAACTTTGTCTTCCTTCTCTATCTTTATCACACCGGATTGGTTTCATCCATGACTCTCCCATAACAGTTGCAGTTCGATATGCATGCCTCAATCTCCTGCTAAACGATGACCAGGTCGGTTTGATACCCCTGTCAATGCTTGTCACACGGTCTAGTGCCTTATCTTTACAAGCCAAGCATGGACTTCCTTTGGGAAACCAAGTCGCCGGATGGCTTGTGCTCAGTAAGTCATATTCACCCCCCTCTCACTTGCTCGTTTGCCTTGCTTACTGTCACAATTCTCCAAGTTGTTTCGATTTTATTGCCCATTTTCTACCGCCTTCAACCCAACACTCACTACATGCACAGACTGGTCGTTATTTTCTTGACCTGTGCGCCTACCTTCGTGATTCTCACAATATCATATGAAGGTCTCTTTTACGCATTCTTCTCTATTACCTTATTGGTCTGGGTCCATCTTGAGTATGCGATTGAGCAATTTATTCGTGAGAACAGGCACCTCGACGTTAGCGCCAGTATTCGAACTCAAGATTGTTCAGGCCCGTTTCAGTATAGGACACTCAGATTGTCAGATGCTCGTATAGCATTGTTCTTCCTTGTGTTGCTACAATCGGCATTTTTTAGCACTGGAAATATTGCCTCAGTCTCATCCTTTAGTCTTGAGAGTGTGTGTCGTCTGATACCCTTATTCGACCCATTTTCCCAGGGGGCACTCTTGATTTTAAAGATCATGATACCCTTTGCCCTCATATCGGCCAATCTAGGGGTGTTGAACATGAAGTTAGGAGTCGCGCCGTCGGCTCTTTTCATGTTGGTCATGGCGATCAGTGACATCCTGACTCTCTACTTTTTTTGGGTTGTGAAAGACGAGGGTTCATGGCTAGAGATTGGCTCTACAATCAGCCACTTTGCCATAGCGAGTCTTTTATGTGTCTTTGTGGCCGCTCTTGAAGCCGTTAGCGCCATGTTTATATCAGGGATAGAAGTCAACAATGGACAGCAGAACGCGTCTCTTGCCACGGAGGACAAAGTTGAGATCCAGGACGGGAATCCAAACCATAACAGTACATCAAACGATGTGTCGATTTCATGAGTACAAGACGCGCAATGTTGTAGTATTAAAATGGTCTATTGTCTGTGTCAGGAACTAAGTGGCTAGCTAGACAGAGTATAATATAGGATACAGGATGTTAATTTAACTTTCTTTCTTTCTTTCTTTCTTTCTTTTCTTCAGATTAGTAAGCTTATTAAGAGGCCTAGCTCATTACGTGCAGAGCATTGCATGATACTATAACTATACTCCCGAATAGAATCTCATAACGAAAACCCTTGTACAGTAATTTATATATAATTTGATTGCATTTCTAAGTGTGTAGATTCTGCCACTCCTTTGTGACTAACACCTTTTGTGAATAAGAGCTTTGCGTACCAAATCCTCTAATTACTACAGTCGATCCATGCTCAGTCTTTGGCTTTACACTTTGAAAAAGTTCTGCTAGCACACTCTGCGCCAGGCACTTGGCTTGGAAAAACAATTCAAACTTCCGCGCCCGTAATTCAACACAGGCGTTCATTCAGAGACCTATTTAACTTGCTATAAAAATTAGACGCTTGGGTTCGCGTAAATGTAATCTCCTCCACTAGATAATCAGGCAAAACCATCATTAAATCACGATCCCGTTCTCTATTCAGCTGCGGGCGGTACGAAAACTGGATCTCATCGTACTTTTCAGGATCTTCTCCAGCTTCCAAAGCTAGTTTAAAGTGAAGCGCTATTGATCGTAAGTATTATGCGCAGCGTAGAGAAAATTTTAATCCCAGACTTACTCCCATTTCGTCCGGTCTGAATGCAGTCAAATACATTCTCGCCATTCATCTGACTCGTTCCCCTCACAATCAGGCCAGTTAGATCGCTATAGAGGTCTTCCTTGGCTTGTGCTGCCAGCAATGCTCCCGAAGAAGCTGCTTTCGCGCCCCCAGTTGTGGCTTTCGTCATGCTTGTAGGGGCCTTGTTTGCTACCTCCAGCGCTCTCATTGCGCCAAGTTTGGAAGATAGAGACTGAATTTCGGATTTAGCTTTCGAAAGCGAGGCTGTCAGACCAGTTATGGTTCTCTCTAGTTCATCCGCGTTTGCCCGGCTGCGCTCAAGTTGACGTTCAAGTTGTTCGTTTTCCTTGACCACGTCGGATTGAACCGCAAGCTCTGCTTTCAGCTCGTTTATTAAGATCGTGGACGCTGATAGAATTCAATTGTTAATAACAACACAAGAACAATTGGACGCAATGGTATTCGTACCTGCCGCGGTTTCCATGGACTGCCTTTTCAGTTTCTCAAAATTGGACTCTGCAGCTTTGACTCCGACCTCGCGTAATTGAATGTGTCGTGCCTCTAAAGCATGGTACCTCTCTTTCAATTCACTAGATTCCTGCGCGACTGCAAATTGACTATCGTGTGATAACGTCGGTTTTGAGACCTTCCCCTCCCTGCTAGAAGCGATTTCTTGAGATCCCGTGGCAAATTCTGCAGCATGAGGATGTCGCTCGATACTTGGAGGCGGCAAGTCGTCGTCGTCTGCCGCGATTTCGTCGACTGAATCAGCAGGGTCGCCTTGATATTCCGACCTATCTTTTGCTCTGCGTGGGCCTTTAGAACTATTTCGACTCCATCCGTCCTTGGTCACCAGTGAGCCACTATTATGACTGGCAGGCTGCGAAGGAGGCTTGTTATTGCTATTCGAAAGACTCGTAAATGAGCCATTGTTGGACTTCTCTGTTAAGATTTTCCCGGCTGTCGCAGGTTGGCCAACACGTCTCAGGCTATTCTGGCTTCGCGCGAGACCGTGAGTAGATTTCGTCACGCGATTTGCGCTGTCAATTCGGCGTTGATTGTTTCCCGCGGAGGACCTTTGATCATTGCCTCTAGATTGCGGGACTTTGAGCGTTGCAACGTCATCAAAATCTGGCTCAGAGTCGGACATGATCAACGACGCAAATCCGCCGGTAGCTCGTGGCGGAGGAGGCATGATTCAAGCAAAATAAGAACTGTAGAAAGATGTATGGTGTATGAAGCACGATGCGTGTGATAACGTATGATATTCGTAGCGCTATAGCTGATGGCGCGACCGAAGTTGACTGGCATAATTCAACAAGTTATACGCGTGTACCGAGGCAAAGGCGAAACCCATGTACCCGCAGACCTCCTTAGTGTTTCCACTAAGGAGACTATAAAACCTTAGGATAACCACATTATAGGTAGAATACCTAATTACACTAGCTTTATTATTTTTTCTTAGTATTTTATAGTAAAATTTATATTTCTTAACTATAATAATATATTTATATTATAATATAGTAGTATTAATTCTTAAATTCTATTATTACTATTATTTATAAGGTTTTATAATTATAAGGAATTATAGTTAATATATCTATAAATTCTTTATAGCTATATATAAAGTCTTTATAAGCTTCTTTAGTATATAGAGATTATTTAAATAGTAATTATAAGCTTTATTTTTATTATTAAATCTTAGTATAAGCTACTATTAAAGCTTATAATATATTAAAATTAGTGGTTTTTTAAGTAGTTAATAAAATACTTTATTTAAGCTATAATTCCCTTAATAAGCTATAAGTAAGGTATTAGCTAAGCTAGCTAATAAACCTTATAAATAATAAAGATAATACTATAGTAACTTATATTTAATAAATATAAAGAGATAGCTTTTTTACCTTTAAATATTAAGTTAAAAAAGCTATTAATATATTATAAATATATTATAACTCTTTACTTAAGCTTATAAGTAAAATATAGTATTTTTAATAAATTAAAAGCTATTTAAAGCTTTATATAATAATAATTAAAGCTATTAAAAAGTTTTAAAAAATATTTTAAGCTTTTAACTCCTTATATATATAAAAATTCTTTAACTACCTTAAAAAGCTTATTATAAAGTATAAAATTAGCCCTTTTAAGTGCTAAAATAAAAATAAATATAGTATTTAGCTTAAATACCTTTATAAATAAACCTAGGTTATAATTATAGCTAAATCTTTAAAAAGAAAGTGCTTTAAAGTTTTTAACCCTTTAAACTATAAGTTTTTAACCCTTATTACCTTTATTAATATTATTAGTAATATAATTCTACTATAGCTAATATTCTAAATATACTTAATAAAAGCTTAGGCTAAAATTAAGATTAATAAAAATATATACTTTATATAGTTTTTTACTAGCTTTAGTAGTTAAGCTATTACTTTTAATTAAATTTATAATTTTAATAAGTAGTTTTAAGTATATTCTATATAGGTATAATATATAGAGAAGACTTTTAATTAATAATTTAGCTATAATAAGTAGTTTTATAAAAATATAAAACCTTAAATTAATAATATTATAAAGCTTTTTTAATATTCTTATAATTAAAAGATTTATAAGCTTTTTATTATTAATAGCTTTATAGAGTATAGTAATATTAACTTTATTAAATATTATATTAAATTTAATATCCTTATTATTATTTTCTTACTTTATTTAATATATTTCTTTTAGCTACTTAATATAAAGGTTTTTTAGCTACTTAAGGTATTATATTAATAAGTAATTTAATAGTTTTTTTTAAAAAAAAAATTATTTTTTATAAAAATATAGTTTTTAAAAGCCTTTAATTATATATTTAAAGAAAGCTTTTTATATTATAATATTATATTAAAATTTAAGAAAAGTAGTATTTATTTAATAAATTTAACCCTAATTATTAGTAAGCTACCTTAAAACTAATAAAAGGTAGGCTTTAATATTAATTTAGTATTTCTAAGCCTTTTTTTTTATAAAAATTAATTTTATTATACTTTATAAGCTTTTTTAAATATATATAATAAATATAGTAAGCTTTTTTTCTTTTTTACTTATAAAGATCTTTAGTATACTAATAAAGTTATACTAAAAGCTTTAATATTAAAGAGCTAAGTTAAGAGCTTTATTAATAATTACTAATAATAGCTTAAAAAGCTTACTAACTAATACTACTATAGTAAAAAAGTTTAATTAAGTAATTAATTTATTATAAGTATAAGCCTTATTAATATATATATATAATATAAAGAAACCCTTAAAGTAATAGTAAAAAAAGAATCTTAATATTAGCTTATAAATATATACTTTATCCTTAAGTAGGAAATTATAAAATTTAAAGTATAATAATAAAAAGACTTTAATATTATTATTAATAGCTAGCTTTAAAAAATAATATTTAAAAAGTAGCTTATAGCTATAAGTAAAACCCCGTGGCGCAGTGGTCAAGCGCCGTGGAAAACCCCAACACTTTTCTTACGTAAGCAAGAATTGTGCGGGGTTGCAGGTTCGAAACCTGCACGGGGGGGTCTTTTCCTTAGTGAGGTGGCATTAAGGAAAAGACCGGACTCTAATTGGCTAGAAAAAGTGGGGGCTTTTTCTAGCTAATTAGTAGCTTAGTAAGCGAGGATTAAAGTGGGTCTGGTCCCCCCACTTATCTA
>SRPT01000633.1:0-17901 GCA_018360205.1 Claviceps digitariae
ATAAATTTACTTATAGTATCTTTATACTTTAATAATATAATAATTTTTTTTAAAAAAAAAATAAATTCCTAGAAAAAAAAAAAAAGATTTTTAAGTAAAAAAAAAAGGGATATAAAAGTAAAGAATTAAAAATATAAAGGAGGGGGGGATATAAGACCTTTATACTAAGTTTTCTAACTTTTTTAATATTTACTTTTTACCCTTAAGTTATAAATTTATTAATAAGAAAAGGATATATTTTATATTATTTTATATAATACTTTACTACTATATATATTCTTTATAGTATTATGCTATACTTATTATTTTTAAGGAAAGTAAGATTTTTTTTATAAGAAATATAAGTAATATTACTATTAATAGAGTTATAATTAAAAAATAGAAAAAGTATGTATAAATTATAGGATTTTAATTTAACTAATTAGATTGTAAATCTAGCCCCACTACACCCTCTTCTTATCTTAACTTCAACCCTTGCCTCATCTGAGCTCGGGTCTGACACCTCGCCTCATCTACATACTCCTGTTCGTCCAGCACCAAGTCCGATGCCCTACCATGTTCCCGTACACGTAGCGCCAGGATAAACTGGACCACCCATGCCATCAAGACGAACACTGCTACACTGCCCCCTTTGTTGCCCCCCGATCATCCATGACCCACCACTGCCGTCTCGAACGGAAGAACTACCGTCCAACCAGAAGCGCCTCCACCAGACCACACCACATGCACGCCCCGGCACCCGGCGCCCCGACCCCGGCACCCTGGCACCCTGGCGCTCTGGTGCCCTGGGAACGACATTGAATATCGACCTTCTACGCTGCGCCACCGAGTATTTCCAACTTACCTTTCCTTTCGTCTGCTCTCATTCACTGGCATGTCATGATCGAATAGCCGTTGGAACAGAGTTGGAAGCTTGCTGCATAACCCCGGCGCTGCACTTAGCTCTAGCATTTCGCTCGGACCACCCAGAGCCAAGGCTTCGGCCTTTTTTTTATTCTTTATTCTTTTTTTTGGGCCTTTTTTTTTAGATATTGATGAACCTCTTGAACACGGGCTTTGGCTTGGCTGCCGGTCTTGGACCCCACCCGCCCGGCCAGACCTGGCGTAATCGTCACTCACTTCACATCAACCCAAGCATACTCACACTCCTCTTTTCCTCTCCTTGCCCTCTCTCTCTTCTTCTCTCTTATTCTCTCCGGCTCCGCGGACTATACGTTGACCACCTACCCTGGCAGAATCAATAAATTTGCTTCTTTCTTTGCCTCTCCGTACCCACCTCCCTGCATCAACTTGCCTCCCCCCTATTGCCAGTTGGGCAACGCTGGTGCAGACTTTGTGATTCCACACCCTTTCTCAGATCTTGTCGAAAAATTCCGTCATTTCTCCCCACGTTGTTTTTCGCCATCACTCTAAATTACGCCGTCCAATCAAGTCGTCCGTCTTCGCTCTCCTCCTCCTCGAGTCTGCCGAGTATAAGCCTCCTCATTCAGGACTAATCCATCCCGTTGGCGTCACTGTTACGTTTGCTTTTCAGCTGTTTGAACTAGCATCATACATAACAACTTTCTGCCTCCTCAAGCGCCTCGAACCTTTCGTTACAATGTCTCCAATGGCTGCCAACCACAATGGTGACTTCCAACTCGAGGCAGGACTGCTAGGCACACAACAACAAGAAGAAGAAAAGACCCCTTTCATCATACCAGGATCCAATCAGGTCAAACCAACACCGGTTATCTGCCCATCTGAGGCACCGAGGCGATCCAGGGAAATGTCTCCTTTCCGACGAGTTACCCTGATTCTCGGCCTCAGTCTCTTCCTCGGTCTGGGACTTGCTCTGGCCAGGAACCCGTCTATGACTACGTCATGCATGAGATGGGGTCATGGTCCTCATCAAGGACCATCCAACATTGCTCGAACCGCGTTGAATAAGAGGCAAGATGGTTCCTTGACGAATGCTACCACTCCGCGACCCTCAAACGACCAAAGCAAAACCCCAGCCAACCCCGAACAATCAACCCCCCCCGCGGGCGTCACTTCTGCCTCGCTACCCTGTCAGTACATACCAATCCCAGATGGTCCTTGTCAAAATTTGATGTATCATGATGCTAACATGTGCATTTGACAACAGTGCCCTCCAAGGCAGCACCTCCATCGTCTCCGGCCCCTCAAGTCACTCCGCCTTCTGCGTCCACGCCGGCGCTGCCACCAACACCAAACAACCCCTCCACGCCAGCTCAAGCTCCTCCTGCGACCTCCCCTATTGCTACTACGCCTGCTCAAATCGAGACGTCGACAACGCCCAGCAACCCTGAAAGCTCTGGTACGTCTACGACGAGACAGGAACCCGTCTCCGAATCTTCTTCTGTTGCTTCCTCCTCTTCTTCTTCAAGTGTAGTCCAAGTGTCCTCTTCCAGTGGGTCAACCAAAACCGAACACCCCTCCATCATTGACACTGCGAGTACCTCATCACATCATGATGCCAGTATGTTGATTTCCCATATGCAAAATTTGCCACTTCTTCGTCAACAAATGTCCATGACCCTTGATTTCTACATTTCATTCTGCAATGAAGCTTGAGCCCCCTCCCGAATTGCGCCGATACGGCGGATAGATCACAGTCTTCTTCAGTCTGAGAAATGCGACGCTCGCCGCCTAACATTTTCATGATGCAGCGATAACCGTGCCAAAGACTACTTCTGTGTTTACTTCCCCTGTCTTCCCTGGTGCGTGTTGGACCCCCTTGTTGGGAGTTCATTCCTGGTCAAACACTTTATGTTTTCGCATCATGTTTGATGGCTCACTATGAACTTGGCTTTCCGCACTCGCGGCCTCTGGAAATTACTGCTTTGACTATTGGACTTTGTTCTTTCTCTTTTCTTTCTTTCTTCTGAATCTTTTCAAACGATTGTCAGCTAACTGTGTCTAAAGCAACAACGACCCCGGATACAGTTCCCACGTCGACACCGATGCAAAAGACAATTACCACGGGCCGCGTCATCACCAGCAGCCCGGTACCTCAAGTTTATACAACAGTCCTGCCCAACGGTGGCACTCTGACAATTACTTCCACCTCATGGGTCGCCATCGTGCCCACCGAGAAGCCAACGTCCAGCTCGGAGCCCAAATTGCAGAATGCGGCACCTAAATCTCGTGGCGGCTCCAAGCTTTTCCTAGCTGTGGGAGCGGCAGCCGTTGGCATGCTCTTATTCTAATGAGGCTTTGGGCACACTGTACCGCCAGTTGCACCAGTTTCCACTGCTTTACGTTTGATTTTACGCACGGCCTCGCCAACTGCATCTGCTGCTTTCTGCATTGGCATCATCTATTTCATGATGTAACGACTTTCCTTTTCTGAATCACACATTGCGCCGCGCTAGGAGTGTGGAAGATTCTTAGAAATTGGCGCGAGCGATCATGCTATCTATGAATGCGTTTTGAAGATTATTGAATTCCGATAGAGTGGTCACGTATGCTGAAGGGATCAACATGGCCCTAGGACATTTAATCTGGGCACGTAGTGTAATGTATATACATATGTCGAAGAGAGCAGTGCCCAAATGAACGACATATACGTATGTATGTCTGTAAAATATAAATGAGGAACAGATTTCATACTAAAAAAAAAATAAACACCCAGCCACTCAATGGTACGCCTTTCAACTTGACTAATTGATCATGAAAAACAAATAAAATAAGTAAAACAAGTGAAATGTGGATCCCATTTAACGCAATGAGAAGCCAGTGCGCCGCCAACTCCGTTTCCTGAACTGCCCTTCCCTTTGCAACTTGCATCATAGGCAGTGGTTTTAGCCGGGTCCAATCTTGGGCATGTCGTGATGCTCGCTCAATTTCGACAAATACGTGTTCAGCTCCTCGACGCGTTCTTTGTGAGTTTTAAGAAGTTCGGGCCGGGAAGTTGATGATTCAGCTAATTTCTGCAACTTTTTTTTTGCGCAGGGTTTTAGAGCAAAAGAAACAATCCCTCTACGTCAGTACATTGGCACATTATTTTATTTCGGAATCATGACTCTTTGTGAATCCTTTTGGACAGTATTCCTCGTCGTGGGGTTGTCTTGTTGGATGCACGGATGACCTGAGTTTGACGTACCCGTTTGCGCTTGACCTCTTCGTATCGCCTTTCTGACTCTGTCTTTCTGACGTCGGGAACGTCCTCTTCGTCGTGGGCGTTGTCGTGGGCGTTGTCGTTGCTTTTCGTCTTGATAATGTCATTGGTGTCTCCGCTTGAGAGGTTCTTCTCTAGGTCGTTCTTGTCCTTTCTCTTCTTCTTCTTCTTCTGGATCTTGGCGCCTTTGAGCTTGAGGGCGCCGCCTCCGATGGTGGTGTAGTCGCCGGAGGGCATGGCGGGCTTTGTGCGCCGTGGACCTGGCGGTGGTGAGAGAGGTCCGATGTTGTATCGCGGGAAATGGATGCATGGACACCCACGAAATTGTCGGCCGAGTGGAAGAGGGAACTAGCTCTCTTTGCTTCTGATTCGCTGGACGGGGGCAGACGACGTTGAATACTACCCATTACCTAATCAATAGAATCTGCCATGGGAATTGGCAATTGATGAATGGATGGATGATGGATGCATGTGGGGTTGAATAGGCGCCGGCAGACCTATTTCCAGCCAATGAGGACTTGTACGGAACTGAATTACAGGGTGCCGCATCAATGCTCTGCTCATCATCGTCTCTGCCCTGGCCGTGGCTTGCTTCCCTTCCAACACGCGTGTGCCGCTGGCAACCTCCAACTTTGTCTGGGGGAGGTTTCGCATCTTTTTTGCTCTCGTCCCGTTCCAACTCGACCAGTCGGCATTCCAAGAACATACGTAGGATTTTACCACTCAACTGTCTCAACGGACTCCATGTGCGCGAATCATCTTCACCGCCCTTTCTTTTCAATTGCTTTGCTGTTGTAAATACTCTTCTTTTTATTTTCTCTTCTCTGTCTCTCTCTCTTGGGTTCGCACATTACTTCGTCATCACACGCCGCGGTATTTCTGCCCGTCTAGCCCGCCTCGGTTCATTCGCAACACAACAAACAAGCTTTGTTCGCCCACCGAACGTCCCTCCAGAATCCAGAATACACTGTGCCTTTGGCATCGACAGAGATATTATCGATCGCGCCCTTAGCTCGCTCACCGACATGGGCTGTGTTTGCTAGAATTTACCTTTACCGCTGTCGCTGTTGACACTCGACCGTCCGCCGAATCACGAAGCAATCGAGGGATATACAGTAGCAGTCTCGCTGGCGTCTGCGTCTGCTGTGTTTTTGGGAGGAATTTAGTCACGACTCGTCATGGTTCCCTATGGCGTGCAGTCTCAGTCGCGAGACTCGTTGGAGCTGGCATCTCTGGCGAGCTCGAGTATGCTGAATGATGGCCCGGAATCGGAGGTATCCTCCAGACAGAGCATCTCGTCTTCGAGAAGACTGTCGTTGGTGGAGGAGGAAGAGGATCCTCTCCACGAGAACAATCCTGCCGGCCGGCTGGGTCGATCGTACTCGGTATCATCAACATTCGACTTTTCTGCGAATCTGTTCCCGCTCAGTTCGACAACGGGCGCGGGAGGATATACACCGATTGGAGCGCCAACATCGTCGGGGGCCCGATCAAATGGTGCGCTGGGAGGAGGGTCGTTGGAGAAGCACAAGACTTTGACGTATCTTAATGGCTTGTCGCTCATCATTGGCCTCATTATTGGATCTGGCATATTCTCATCCCCTAGTCAGATCAGCTCCAAAGTTGGATCGCCCGGTGCAGCGCTGGTGGTGTGGGTGGTGGCAGGAATTCTGGCCTGGACTGGCGCAGCGTCTTATGCCGAGCTGGGAGGTGCCATACCGCTCAATGGCGGCGCGCAAGTGTATCTTGCCAAGACCTTTGGTGAGCTTTCCGGCTTCTTGTTTACCTGGACGGCTGTCTTGGTTCTCAAGCCAGGTAGCGCTGCCATCATCGCAATCATCATGGCCGAGTATTTTGTGCGTGCCATCATCGGAGCCGACGCAGAGTATGCCAACCCATGGGTGAACAAGTCAGTCGCCCTGGCGGGCATCGTGTTGGTCACTTTGCTAAACTGTGTTTCTACGCGCATGGGCACGCGCATCAACGACCTGCTCATGTTTTTGAAATTTGTGGCATTGCTGTTTGTCACCGTGGTTGGCATCGTCGTCGCTGTTACTGGGTACACTTTCAATGGCGAGAAGGACGTGGCATGGAAGGCCAAGGACTGGTTCAGCGACACATCAATGGATTTGTCGAATTGGGCTGTCGCCTTGTATGGCGGTCTCTGGGCCTATGACGGGTGGGACAATGTATGTGCTTCTAGAATTCGACTGGCTGATACTGAACTTTTACACACACTCTTTCTGTTCGATTCTGTCTTGATAAGTTTCTTGGATTGCTGACCTGTTTTTCACTCTGCGTGCAGACAAACTACGTGGTGGGAGAGTTTCGTAATCCGAGCAGAGATCTGCCTCGAGTTATTCATACGGCCATGCCGCTGGTCATAGTGAGCTATGTGCTGGCAAATGTGGCATATTTTCTCGTACTGCCCGTAGATGAGGTCAACAGCTCCAACACTGTAGCCGTCATGTTTGGCTCCAAGGTTTTTGGTCCGATCGGATCCATTGTGTTAGCCCTCGTGGTCAGCGCCAGCTGCTTGGGAGCTCTCACGTCGTCTACATTTACGGCTGGTCGACTAGTTTATGTTGCGGGCAAGGAGGGCTACATCCCTGCAATTTTTGGCAAGATTGGCGTTCACGTCAACGGTCAAGATCAGGGCCTTTCTTCACAGCGAACCCGAAGCTGCCTCTCTCGCAAACTGAACCAAGTCTTTGGTGACGAAGAGACGGGCCTCTTCTTCACCCCGATCTATGCTCTCGTACTCAACGGCGTCATCACCGCCGCATACTGCGTTGTCGGCGAATTCCCAACCCTGGTGACCTTTTACGGCGTTGCCGGCTACACATTTTACTTTTTCACCGTGCTCGGCATCATTATCCTGCGTGTCAAGGAACCGCAGCTCGAACGACCATACAAGACGTGGATCACCACCCCCATCATCTTCTGCTGCGTCAGTCTCTTCCTCCTCAGCAGGGCCGTGTTTGCGCGGCCGATCCAAACCCTGGCGGTGGTAGCCTTTGTCATTGCAGGCATACCCGTCTACTTTTGGCGTATCCACGGAAGGGATCATCCAAGGAAATCTAGCGGCGACGAACCCTGGTGGCGGTTCTGGAAGCGATAAGAGACGCAGAATAATCCAAAAAAAAAAAAAAAAAAAAAAAAAAAAAAAAAAAAAAAAAAAAAAAAGGGGGATAAAGTGTTATTGACCGAGGAAATGAATTCACACCGTTAAAAAGAGCATATGGACAGCGTATAATGACATACAATAGATTCATGTGTGCACAGGGACCAAGGCTTTTTTTTTCTTCTTTCGTTTCTTTCGTTTTTTCTTTTTCGGTTTCCCCCGTCCTTTGCATTCATGACGATATCCTGAGAAGCATGGCATGGCATGTGCAGTACATGTATATTTGATGGGGCAGAGGCATCGATTATTTTATGGATACGGGAAGAGCGGTCGTTAGACATGCATACATATACATATACATATGACTTGCACTGGGGAGTCCATCTGGGCAGAATGCTAGTATCTCAGTAGGTCATAGGTCATAGGTCCTTTCCCTGGTGTTAACTGGACTGGGATAGCCAAATGCTAGGGCCCTGGATATTGGTATACAGGCCGTTGCCGTTGTGAGACACCACCTCGGAGGAGAAAGGCCGCGCAGGGACCTGCGCATGCACGAAATCGGGATGCGAAGAATCCGGCGGTGGTGATTCAGAGGGCGCTTGTTGCATTGGGGGGTGTGTGTGGTCAACGGCTGGGTTTGTGCGCGACTGATGATGCAGCAACTCGGGTTTGGTGAACGTGGCTTGCTGGGAATGAATGGGTACAGTCTGTGGGTTGTACGACGGTAGGGCGGCGTAGGTGGTGGGTGCATTTAGTAGTTGTATTCTTGACCAACTTTTTGGTTCATGGTTCTTTTTTGGGGGAGGGAGGGGAAGGAACATGAGCCATGCTTGTTTTGGCTGCGTTTGTGATACCATCGTTCTTAGAAGACGACGACAGTAATTGCGGAAAATAAAAGTAAAAATAATAAAAAGAACATAGAGACTCAAGACCAACTCTCCTACCCGCAAGGATAAATCTATAAGTCTTGAGTAGCTCAATCAGGGGCCAGAACAAGAGAGTTGGTCAACTGGCTTAGTTGGAGAGTTAATTTATACAGGAGATGGAATATATAAATCTTGAATGGTGGCTTGAGGTTCTTGTTCCCTTTTCCTATTAGTTTACTTGTTTTTTTTTTCTTTTTTAAAACAAAAACAAGTTATTTATTACCAGTGAAGTTTCTTGAAATGGGGTTTAGGCTGTTTTGGATCTTAATAATATTCTTGAGGAACAGAAATAAGAAGAAAAAAAAACCAAATTTCAATTATGGGTGTCGAATATGTCATATGTTATTTCATTCGTTGGGTGCAAATCTGGCTACTGCTTCGCCATGTCCTATTCATCCACTTTTCACGTCAAACTGATTCCCTACCGTGCAGCACACTTAAAAAAACGGACATTTTCTTTTCTTTTTTTTTTTTGGCTTCAACAGATAACATTCGTTCATTTCAGTCGTTATGATTTGTTTTATTTATTTATCATTATTTTTCCCCATTCTTGTTGGTTTACTTCTTTCTCTGGCCATAGGCCCTGGTGGCGTAGTCCCCCTGATGGACAATGAGATCCTCGGGCCGGTAGTCGTGCTTGCCACTAAGATAACTGGTGAGAATGGCCTTGGTTCCATCGGCGTAGCGTTTCTGCGCATCCAGAGAGGTGCCTGACATGTGCGGGACCATGGCATTACCGCCGCCGAACGGGTTCTTGGCGGTGCGGAGGGGGTGTCCCGGGGCAGCGGGCTGGGGGAACCACACATCGCCTCCGTAGCCGGCGAGATGTCCGGACTTGAGGGCTGCGGCCACGGCGTTTTCATCAATGATGGCGCCGCGAGCGGTGTTGATGAGGTAGGATCCTGAGAGAGGTTGCACATGTTAGCGGGGAGCTTTTTCATCAAAGAAATCTTGCACGGTTGTTTAAACTATGCGATTGTGGTACACTTACCCTTCTTCATTTTGCTTATCAGCTCGGCGTTGAAGAGACGCTCGGTGCCCTTGTGCAGCGGGCAGTTGATGGTGACGACATCACAGCGCGCAAGCAGCTCGTCCAGAGTGTCGACACGCTTGCATCCAATCTCCTTTTCCTTGTCCTCACTGAGAGGCTGGTAGTCAAAGTACAGCAGCTCCTTGCAATCAAAGGCCTTGAGACGGCGCAGGACACGCTCGCCGATGCGGCCAACGGCCACGGTCCCGACCACCTTGTTCTCAAGATCGTACTCCTGCTTGGCGACGGCCGCGACGTCCCAGTCACCACGCTCAACCTGTTCGTGGGCGGGGACAAAGTTGCGTATCAGGATCAGTATGGTCATGACGACGTGCTCGGCCACGGAGACGACGTTGCTGCCAGTGACTTCGGCGACGGTGATACCGCCATTTGTCTTGTTGGCGGCATTGAGATCGACGTGGTCGGAACCAATACCGGCGGTGATGGCAAGCTTGAGATTCTTGGCCTTGGCCAGACGCTGTTCGGTCAGATAACCAGGATGGAATCTTTTGTGGAAAGTTAGCAAAGAGCTGGGAAAATCTTTCCTCCCATCTTTCATAGCTTTTTTTTTGGTCTTCTTTTTCTTTTGATGCACTTACGGAGTCGTGATGATGATTTCGGCATCAACAAGTTCTTGCTCGAATTTGGAATTCTCGCCTTCCTTGTCCGACGTGGTAACCAGGGTGTGGCCCTGGTCCTCTAACCATTTCCGCAGGCCGAGCTCATTTTCAGTGGTGCCCAGCAGCTCAGGAACCTAATGCGAGGAAAAGAGAAAAAAGTAGATAGGCCGGCATTAGCGCAGTCCCAGGAACCATGAAGGTGGTCCATCTCAGCGCCAAGACGGAAGATGCCAGACATGAAGTCCCCGTTTACCCCTCTCTCCCCGCCCGATGGGCAGCACGACGTACTTCTCCACGTTTTCTGGCAGAGGGTCGGAATAACAAAATAGGACAGAAAGGAAAGGACAAAAAAATGGACAAAAAATGGACAAAAAAAAAGGCGGAAAATGCTACTTACATCCTTGGCGTGCTGGCCACCGTCATAAAGAACCATAAGAACCTTGACCTTTTTCACACATGGTTGTCAGCGCACGCACCAAGGATGAAAAACGCGCCGGCCGGCATTTCGACAAGATGAAATGCTGGTTTTGCTTTGCGAGCAGCTCGGAGAAAGGTGGGATGAGGATGAGCTGCTGCTGCAGAACAGGTCGAAAACAGAACCCGACCGGCCAGGGACAGAAAACAAGAGACGGGTAGAAAAGATACCATTTTGATAGCCTATTGTGGTGTGGGCGAACAGCTTTGTATGCTTGTTTGATGGCGAGATAAGTGCAATCGGCACGAAGAGAGGTGAGAAAAAGGGGATGAAGCAGGGAGGAGAAGCGGAGAGAGTATGCGTCCGAGTCTGACACGTCACACACGATTATATACAACGAAAAATCGCAGCGGTTTTCGATGAAGCCGGGCAACCTAGTAGTAGAATCAAGAATACAGACCAGCAAGGACGAGATTAGAAGGAAGAGATCGTGTGTCAAGGACTCCTGGACGAACGCAGAGACGTGGCTGGATATTTATGTTATGGTTCCAACTTTCCAGGGCCGTTCAATGCCTTCACCGAACTGGGATGGGCATGCTTGGAACATCGTCACCCGACTGACCACATTTTTCCATTTTTTTTTTGTGACAGGCATGATGCCTAACCGCTCCCAAGCCCTCTCATGCGTTGTTTGCTTCGTCGCGCGCGCGCGCCCGGCGTCCTATTGATTGTCTCAATGGCTCATGGCTCCTCCCGAGTCCGACATGCCGTTCGTCCGTCCGTCCGCCGGTGCGACCCACTCGAAACTTTTTTGTGTTTCGCAGAGAGTTCGGCATTTGCAGTAGGGCTGGCACGGCCAAGCCAATGCAGACGAATAAAACATTCTTCATCGTGTGTTTTTCATCGTGTGCCAAGGTCAAATGGTCGGGGCTCAGGAGGTAGCTCGGCATTCGGGATTCGATTCGAGAATCCAGAAACGCTAGTCCACAGTCGACAGCCCGCAGTCCACAGTCAACTCCACAGCAAAGTGCTCCTGCGGCCTGCCCCATCACCTCCGTCTGGTCTGTTTCATGGCTGGCAGCTGGCAGCTCGCAGCTGGTCGATGGTTGGTGGAGGCGAAGGCGGGGGTGGCGGGGCCGTCCAGGACTGCAGGGCCCAGGCCGACAAGACCGACAAGGCCGTCAAGGCCGTCAAGAGGCTCACTGCTTTCAACATTTGCTCGGATGAGAGCGGGGTACATACGGTCTGCACTACACTACGTCCGTTGAAGTTGAATTCTAGCCAAGAACTTGGAAGTTGCAAACATGCTCTTCAGTGCTGGCAGCTTCCTGCATCAGGGCTACCGGTGCAGCTCAAAAGGGGCTTGGCAACAAAGTGATTGGTGATTGGCTCGGAGCCGCCTTTCCGAGAACCCCCGGGGTCTTGTCGGGAAGGAGCGACAAGTTCACAACCAATGGTGAGGCCATTCTTCCTTCCCGCTGTCTCTCTAGACCGGCAGTCTGCAGCCCTTCAGCCCTTCAGCCCTAGCCCTGCAGGCTGGGCAGCTGCTCGTCGCTCTCGCTGCCATTTCATGTATGCTGCATCAAAATCGCTCGGGCATCTTCGTCATCTACCGTCCGCGCGCGTGCTTTCGGCTTCATTTTTTGCTTGAGCCTCATCAGCCTTGGTTGTTGGTGGACCAAAGCCAGTGTGCAAGCATGCAGACCCTCTGCGGACTGCCCTCACTGCCCTTGGGCTAGGAAGGAAGGTACTAGGAAGTTGGACGCCCGGAGTGCTTCATCTCGATCTTCCAAATGTGACCGCTCAGGAACCATTTACCCACTTGAGGCCCGATCAACTGCGTGTACGCGGTCGATTGATGGTGATTTAGGCTTTCCTGGCTTTGACTCATCTCCTGCTCATTGGATGGCCGCTACAACCACGGCTCTGGGGACAAGCCACTTGTTATGACAACACGAAAGACTCGCGATACGGTTCGCGCTCGCAGCACATGCCGACTGGATTTCAAGTGCAAGTCTGAGATAACCCAGAAGAAAGCTTGCAAAGGCGATTCCTACTTCGATGCATTTCCCACGTTCTAACTCGAAACGATCCATTGTCTCCAACAAAGGAACCTGCCAGGAGGCTGGGAGCTTAAAGGCAGACAGCCAAAAGCGCCACGCTGCCAGCTTTCTGACAGTTGAGACGCCTCGAATTGTTGGCCGTTTTCTTCTTTGATTGCCCCATGAATTTCGGCCAACCTAGATTTTCATCGAGAGCGCGCCGGACAATCCTTTCGCGAATGGCAAATTGGACCGAGTCTAATAAGGGCTGTCTTCAGCTCGCCATTGTCGATATACGCTATGCTATGTAAGCATTCGGCACTCCACTTTCGACACTTGGCTTGTTGCGCGTCCCTCGATGGCGCTTGATGGCGTCTGCCACTCACACGGAAACGGAGTTCTGGCTCAAGTCGCCACGTTGGTCGTTGGTTCAACTACACTCTTCTCACATTTGATAACACAACGATGTTATCTGGCTGGCTCTCACCAACCAGGAAACGAATCAGACGTTTCATTGGGATATATCACATCGCGCGACTGGCTACCGAGCCGGCAATTCAGCTCCAAGACGCGCAACGCACCAGAGCCAACAGACAAGACGGAAAGCAAATCCCGCTCATCACCGAACAATGTGAAAGAATAAAAAGCCAATATTCTTTTCCGACGGCTCTGAAGCCTGCATGGACCAAAGTGGCTTTTCTAATCCTCCTGCGTCCAAGTTGAATCGGCCGGCAGCCTGAGCCAAATTAGCCACACCTGTGAGCATGGAACAATACAATGAGGTCAAGCTCGAGACCTGCCTTCTCCCCTGCCCTCAAACGCCTGAAGATAAAGAATCTGATGCTTCTTTACAAGGTAGAATCAACCCTCGATGCAGTATTCCACCAGAAACCTTTTGTCCCTGAACCGATACCGCACATGTATTATTACACATGTTTACATGCATATGCACATACGTCCTAATCTTCAGGAGTCCCTTGGTATCTCGCCAAAAAGCCGACCAAGAAAAAAAAAGAAAGTCCGGAGGTGACGCCATAGGGCTTACGTGCCACATGTTTTAGTAAAGGTATGGCTGGCAGCCTCTTGCGCGCCATAATCAGCCCGCAGCCTCTTCCCCTTCCGAGCTGTCAAGTGGTAGCTCCTTCTAGTCGCCTTTGTCGAGCGGGGAGGCCAGCCATGTGAGGGACTTGCTAACAACGACGCGCCCAAACCTGTTGCTGTCTAGGCGATCCCGGTTTGTGCCTGAGTCTGTGAAGCTTCAGCGGTTATTTATGGAGACGTTGTCTCCCCTCTTTGCCCGTTTTCCTCGCGGCAAAGAATTGTAAATGAAAGCCTTTGCGGACGCGCATCTCTGGCTTCCTCTTATGACCAGATGAAACGGTCATTTCTGCCGTGTCTTTTGTTTCTTCTCGTTTATAGACAATACACATACTGCAGCAGAAATAGTTTTCAGTGCTGTGTTTCTTTCTTTTTCTTGCGCATTATGGAACCCATGTTCACAAGTCAACAAGGCGACGGCTACTTCCCCGAGAAAGCCTTGGAGGACTACTCGCTCTGGCAGCTGGCTGACCCATGGTTCAACCACGCACAATCATGCAGTCCAGCCTTTTCGCAACCGCTCACAGATGAATATAATCCATGTCCAATCCAAGAAACGATCATACCCTGGATGTACGTGAGCAATCCTGAGACTCCAACATTCACCTCACCTATCACTGAACAGCCGCCAACATACCGTCCCATCCCCATTCCGGACCGGCCCAAGCAAGCCCTTGTACGGCCGCGACGCACGCAGTCCATGAAGAAGAAGAAGAGGGAGCACAAGAAGAAGCAGCAGCCTATCGTCAAGGATGAAGTCCTCGACGATCCACTCATAAAACGCCTTCGCACGCACCGGTCAAAGTCCTTGTCGTTGAGTGACAAGTCCTCCTCTGGAGAGGACTCTTACATCAAAGATAAGGACGGCGCGCACCAGGAGAAAAGCCGCATGGCGTCCAACAAGTTCCGTGCACGCAAACGCAGCGAGATTGCGCAACTCGAGTCGGAAGAATACAGTATAGAAGATGCGAACCGCACTCTGCGCAGTGTGCTCGACGCGCTCACCAGCGAGATACTCTCCCTCAAGATGCAGATCCTGCAGCACAACAATTGCAATTGCGAGCTGATACAGGAGTATATTAGCAAAGAGGCAGTGAATTTTGTGCAGAAATTGGAGACGATGAGCTCTTGACGGCTTTGTGGGAGAAGCCTTTCTAGTTCTGTTGTGGGCGCGTTGACCACATGCCCTTGTATGGACTCGATAGGCTGTTTGTCACTTTGTTATTGTGGATGAAGTTTAAAATGGAGGTTCGTCTGTTTTCTCGCGTAACATTTCATGGCTCTCTTTGCGATCTGGATAAAGTACACTGACACTCACGGCAGGACAGACTATCTGGGACGGATGAAAGTGAACGAGGGAGGTCGATATGATGATGCTACCTAAAAAGTTCTTTTTTTCTCTTTTTTCTATTATTTACCACCATGTACGTAAAAAGCTTCCATGACAGTCTCTGTAGCTATAGTTAACATTGGGCCCCCCCTTTATCCCTGGTAATTATGTAAAAAGTACGTCAAATCACTTTGCATTCAATGACGTGTTTCACGTCGGCCTCGGCTCCATGGAAGCATTACCGCCAAGGAGGCATGTGTTGGCTTGACTTCTCGCTCAAGGAGAAGACGCGGTAACAGAAGCAGGTATCTCATTGACTTCTTCCCGAAGACCAGAATGGGGGCGCAAGGTTCCATCACTACCGCCATTGCCCCCCCTCTTATGCGACCAAACAGACGTGGAGACAGGCACATGTGTCGTCGGTGATGCCGGCGGCACGCTTTCAATGTCATCACGGTCCTGTCCGGGATTCGCGCTTCGGTACTCGAGCCACTTGAAGACGGAGTAGATGCCAAACGAGAGCAGGGAGCCCATGACCGGACCCAGCCAGTATATCCAGTGGTAGTCGACAAAGCCCTTTATGACGGCCGGGCCCAACGACCGCGCGGGATTGATGCCCGTGCCGGTGTAGTCCACGCCCACAATGTGCGCGATAAAGACGGAGATGCCGATGCCGATGGGCGCGAGGAATGTGCCGCGGTGCTTCTCCACGGCCAGGAAGTACACCGTCAGAACCAGCTGGGCCGTCATGAACATCTCGAGGAACAGGCCCTGCACGACGCTGGTGCCGGAGCCGAGGGTGTTGGTCACGGACAGGGGACCCGGTAGGAGGCCTTCGACGACGGCGGCGGCGCAGATGCCGGCAGCGAATTGGGCGGGCAGGATGATGAGCGCGCGGCTGGGCTTGACGGCTCCGACGAGCATGAGGCCGAGGGTGACCTGGAGAAGAAAGACGGTATTAGCCACCACTGTGAATGGACATTCACGCCCCCCTGTTGAATTTCTTGTTCTGTTCTTCTTTGACCCTTCTTCCTCCGGTCATCGAATTCACATCTCAGTCAATGTAAGAACCTACCGCAGGATTAAACATGCCCCCGGACACGCGATAAAAGATCCACACATTCACCGTTAGGGCCGCCCCGAACGAAGTAGCAATATAAAAGAGGCTGTACGGGGCCAGCACCGCCCCGGACTTGCCAGGGTCGTTGTTCGTAATGGCCGTCTGGGCGCCCGCAAAGGCCAGGAATAAGAACATGAAGGTTCCGCAGAACTCGCCAAACATGACGACCAGGCTGTTCCGGAGGGCATCGTTGAGCATGTGCGGGCGTTGGCCTGGTTGGTGGGACGTGTTGCCGCGTTGTTCAAAGACGATGCGGTGCTTCTTCTTGAGCTTGAGTTTGTGGGGCATGGTTATGAGGAGATGGGAGGTGAGGGTTTTGGGATGGGGGTTGGGGAATGTGTTCTTGCCTTGTGGCTTTGTTTTTTTGGGGGAGTGAGGGAGGATTTATATATACATATATATAATATGTGTATATATATATATGTGTGTGTGTGTGTGTGTTGTTCTGGACTCTGGTGCTCTTGATGCAGGAAAAGGGGGCAGAATCCTCTCTTTTTTGCTGGACCAGCGCGTGGGATTTTATTTCTTGGCTTTTAAAAAAGCAGATAAATAGCAGACGAGGAAAAAGGAAAGAACAAAACTGTGTTTATTTCACGAATTAGATACTTTTCCCTTTTTTTTTTTTTGCTTTTCTGGTTTTCTTTCCTTGGACCCAATTGGACATTTCACATCAAAGGTTTGGCTGATATTAGCAGCGTGGCGGTTTAGATAGTTTGCAGCCATGGCTGTTGCGCATTGGAATGGGACGCGCAGCAAAAGTGGTCAAATTCTTTTTTTTTTTTTTTCTGTTTGAGTGTCGCTATTCGGAGCTCTCAAGAACATTAATGCATCCATAAAACCAGCTTGCATTTTATCACACCATCCAAGGTTGCACTCGGGCAACGTCCGGCATCGTGTAGGATTCGTTCGGCACATAAGGTAGATTAGAAGGCATATCTATCTCTAAACCTTGGGTAGGCATCCCGATTTTTTTTAAGGGTCCATATATGCATAAGAGCCAAAGGATCGCTAAGGATGCAGAGGAAGAACTTTGACCTGCAGACATTGCTGAGAGAGCCCCAAACGCCGAGTATTGCTTTTTTTTTTTTTTCGGACTTATCTCGAATCCTCTTCTTC
Source organism: Claviceps digitariae (assembly GCA_018360205.1). Classification (NCBI taxonomy): domain Eukaryota; kingdom Fungi; phylum Ascomycota; class Sordariomycetes; order Hypocreales; family Clavicipitaceae; genus Claviceps; species Claviceps digitariae. Next base: position 16,945 of record SRPT01000633.1, read on the forward strand.
ACAAAAGACCGCAGTCCAGGCCCCCGGTCACACCACATATCTTACTACTCGTTAGTTGGACTGCCACACTGGCCTAACATAAACAAGTGCAGCTATAAAAATTATGTGGCGGGATATGGGCAGGAAGATAGCGCGCGCGCGCTCGCGCGGCATATGGTCGTGATGATAATGTGTGGGGATTATAGCGTTTTGGGTTGCAGCTCTGAAATAGCAAGAGATACTCTTTTTGTTTTGCCCTGCATGTGTCAAAGACGTCTGCCCGCGGGGTCATGGGAACATTGTCATGTCCCTCGTTTTTTTTTATTTTATGTCCTTGATGCCGAGGAGGTTACACCCGACCGCCGCTCGCCCACAATTTTCCTGTTTCTTTTGATGTAGACTTTCTCGTGGCCATCGCAATAAGCTATCAACTAAAGCATAGGTGGGTACGGAGCTCTAGCCTTCTCAGCACCGGAAAGATGGCGAAAACAGCCAAACGGGAAACATGGGGAACAGAGAACTCCTCTCTTTTTTCTTTTCTGCAATCAGGATGGCATGCACGAAAAAAGAACGAATTACTCACCAAAACAGGAGTCTAGCAGCTCATGGTCCAGCCGGCCCCCCCTCTTCACTCCCGCCCCGCACAAATCCCCTTCCTTCTGGGGAGGTGAAAGAAAAAAGTCCGTGAGCTTCAGAGACTCACAAGAATAGAAGCGCATGTTTTTGTCTTTTATCCGTCCTGCAGCTCGTTTGCACGCGAGATCCTGCAAGGAACGCGTGGACGGGCATGATCGGCCATGTAGTTGTCGTTGTTTTGACCAAAACAGGTATCTTGACGCAGCGAGGGTAACGAGGGCAGACAGTTTGGTCCAATTAGAGCGCAACAGACACTGGCGTTAAAGACAACCATTTATTATAATAATAATAATTATTACTACCATTATTATTTTTTTTTTTTTAAAAAAAAAAACCCTTCAC
>SRPT01000634.1:0-17792 GCA_018360205.1 Claviceps digitariae
TTGGAAAATGAATTGGCATGCTGGACTAGGAGGTAGGTATGTATGTACCTTGTCAGATTGACCTGCATTGCATGGTGCCAGATGCTTTTTTCTCTTGTCTGACAAGCCGGGATCTGTCCGGCCATGCATGCATGCCCTTTCCATGTATCTGTCTGGTGCCTTTTTTTTTTTTTTGCGCTCATCTGCAGACTGCGAGTGCCGGGGTGTGGTGGACTGATACTGGTTTTATGCAAGTACTCACTTACCTAAGTACCTACTAGGTACCGACTTATACTTTAGTTGGTACTTACTTACTTACTACTAGGTAGGAGGTACTTACTTACCTACTTACCTAGGTAGATAAAGTATGTTCTGGGTACATACCTATATATGTATTTATGTAGGTAGCTGCCTTTTAGATCCTACCCCCATCAAGGCATGCGCACACGACTTGTTTGGACCAAACAGCCATGATGAACGGTTGGTGTGTACAACCCCTGAATGGTTAATGAGACCTTGCCGAGTTGTGTGGGTAATTATCACTTTCTTGGTTTAAACTTTATACACACACACACACACTAAGTGACACATATGGATGTACATATAATTTACACCAAAAAAAGAATAGTATTTGTAAAGGATTCCTTTCTCCCACGAATGGTCCATCTACTTCCCTTTGATGCCAAGGCACTGGCGTGAAGATAGGATTGTGTTGGATATGCTCATGGTCTCATGGTTGTGTGAGTGCAACGGCGTGTTGGTTCCTAGGCCCGTCCGCAGAGCACATGCGCTTTTGCACAGTTGAATAGTTCTGTGAGAAAAAAAAAAGAAACAAAAAAAAGGAAAAAAAAAAAGAAAAGAAAAGAAAAGAAAAGAAAGAGAAAGCAATTCCCCAGATGAATGGCCTCACGCTGGTTGTGTCCTAGCTGGGCTCGGAAATGGCTGTCTGGTGTCGTGCATCTCGGCCGGGTCGGAGATATTGAAATAAAATCAAATTTTGGCGCTGCCCCACTGCGGAGAGCCCGGGCATTGGAGAAGCGGGCACGGGCCTTGGGATGGCTGTGATTCTTCCCAAGTGGGGTGGGTGCACTTATCCCGTAGTAGGTTAGTACAGAGAGAGAGGAAAAAGAGATGAAGAATGAAAAATAAAATAAAACGAAAAGACAACGGGCCGAATGGGCCTGAATCATACTTTATGTATATATGTATGTGTTCATATCGAGGCCTCTGTTTCTGTTCCCACGTTTTTGCTGGGAGATTGATGCTACACATAGGCGTGTGTGTGTGTGAGATGAAGTCTTTGATTGAATGTTCATTTTCAATATAATTCATTTTTCTTGTTTCTTTTCTGGGGGAATCTCGCACAGAAAGCCGTGGTCGGTTGATGGCCAGGACGGAAAACCGCGGGGCCAGCGGTGGAAACAACTCGACATGTAAAACTCGGGCCAAGGGAAAAGCGGGTCCTGACATGTCTTGGCAGGGCTTAAGCACAGGAACCAGACAAGAAGAAACAAGAACGTTCATTTGATTTCTGGTTCAAGATGTGTGTCATGCAGCGTCATCGCATCCTGCATCCACGCGCACGCATCACCATCCACGCATCCCTGTCCCCGTCTGCTCGGCAAAACCAACACCTCGCTCTCGCTTGTCCTGACCACCGCCCCCCCCTTCCCCTCCGGGCCAGCACACCAACTGCCCACGCCACCCTCTCCTAGAAGTCGTACCATTTGAATGTAATGGCCTTCTTTTCGTCCCCTTTGTGCACATGCAAATGTACAAGTTGGGTGGTGGCCCGTGAGCACCTAGCCTCTCCTCAACGGCACACGCAAAGGAGGGGGATAAAACAAAACAACATACGTAAAAAATGTATACAAATTGAGAAACTGCGCAAGAATAATGACGAAAAAGATGGAGGGGTCTTTTCCTCAAACGGCAGGTGCTCTCTTTTCAGTGAATAAGTTGGAAGATGGAAATGTGACGCTGCTGGTGGAAAATAATCATCCTGACTGAGAGGGTTGTTGGGAAAAGAAAAAGAGAGAAAGAAAGAAAGAAAGAAAGAAAGAGGACAGAAATATAAACAGTAGTAGTACATGCTTTCACTGCCACAATAGGAGAAAGATAGGATTGCTCTCAAGGAGGCATGCAGAGATGCGGCCTAATGCTTGGAATTTCCAATCACATGAAATCAGGTTTCGTTGACCTATTATTCTCGTGCTATTCTTTTCCGTCTTCTACTTCTTCTTCTTCTTCTGTCTTATTTTGCTTCTGCTTCTGCTTTTCTTTTCATGCCGTTCATCTGCCTTCCTGCCTCCTCAAAACCTCATCACCTCGATATGCCGCCGTCCGTGCTACATGTGCTTCGTAGTCCCCACCACCAATGACTGGAACAGTATGATGCATGACGTGGGATTGCGGATACCGGGTCTTTGGCAAGTTGCATCTGCCGGGGGCGGGGGGGGGTTCGACAAATAGGGAGACAGAGGTCGGGGCGAGGTTTATTGTCATCTTGGTTGTATTTGGGGTTGTCTATATCACAAGGTTGTTTGTTTATTTGGTTCGTTAAAAGCTTCTAGTATGTTGTTGTGTTTTGTTATCCTTTTTTTCTTGTCGTTCTTTTGATAAAGTCTTTGGGCGAGCAGAGGAGGTGTTTGTGGCGAGATAAACGGCAGAGTGCTTGGGGGGGGGGACGGATGGAGAGAATGGAGTGCTTGGCCCAAGCACAAATTCAACCCTTCTCTCTCTCTCTCTCTCTCTCTCTCTCTCTCTCTCTGTGTGTGTGTGTGTGTGTGTGTGTCTGCCCGTCTGCCTGTCCGTCTCTCACTTCTTTTCTTTCCTTTCCTTTTTCTCCATAAATACATATATATTTATATATATATATACATACAATCTAGAAATTTCTATTCAACCCGAAAAGACCACTCCAACCAGCAATGCTCTACATTTCGAGTCGAACTTACATTATAGCCGTTGCCATACTCAAATAAAATCACCCTCTCAAGCCCCGCGCCGCTCCAACCTCGCCATAACGCATCAACAGCATCTACCGGCCCTGACCCCTTTTCCCAAATATCCGCCCAGGCGTGTCGACGGCTCTCTCGCTTCATACCAACCCCTGACCTTGATACCAGCCAACCAGATGTCCCGTCCACGAAATCTCCACAGCATCACCTCCATCGTGAATCGGAACTCATCCCAGCAGAAAGCCTAACGAAGGTGGGGGGGGGGGGGGGGGGGGGATATAAAAAATAAAGTCAAAATCCAGCATGGCCTTTTCGTCTTCTTGCTCGTCTTGTCTGCGGACTAGCGTCCGACGAGACCCTGTTCCAGTACAAGCACTAGCTCTGCACTCTGCAGAGGACAGATACATCCAACGCAGCCCATGTTTACGTGTGGCTTACCCCCCCTCCTCAGGCCAGTGTATGAATGGCGTCCATGGGGAATCTCAACCGTCCCCTCCAATACCAAGACGTACCTGTGAAGTGACTCCTCCCTGCATCAGCAGAATCAGAAGTATTCTCCACGAAGAAAAGGCCCGTATAACGCAACACTCTTGTTCGTCTTGTCCTTCACGTTTCCTGTTCTGTCCAGACACCCTCTCCACCCACCCACCCCCCTTCTTACACCGTAACAGGGCAAATCACGACCGAGCAAAGCACAACACCTCACTCGCATTCACATCCCTTTACGCAAACAATTGACCCAACAATGTACGTAGAATGGTCAAGGTGGGCAACCGGCACACAAGTCCCGCGGTCTCGAACGTGTCTGTCGTTCCAGACTAGCATAGCCCCGTGGGTGTAGTGAATAACGTTGCTACGAGTTTTCCAAAAAGGTCTGCAAATGGTTTGGTCAGAGACATCAAACCGAAAAAAACAAAAGCACCTATTTCCTGTTCGAGCCCCCCCCCCTTTTTTTTTCTTGACTGGCATTAGGTGATGGATACAACATCGGTAGAGGGACTCTGAAGGGGGCTCGCACTCGCATCCTTTTCTCTCTTGGTCTTTTTCTCGTGCATGCACATGTGTATGTATGTGTGTGTATAGGGGAGGGGGGTATAACGGGCGATGCCTATAGATGGGCGTGACCAGGAATGAAAAGTGGTCAGCATTAGAGTCGAAAGCTTTGACGTGTTAGTTGGACATGGGGGTTTTTCTTTTTCTTTTGTTTGTTTTTTTGCTTACTTCTTTTTTCTCGGGAGGGGCCGCGGAGAGGAGCAATGAATGGGATGGGAGGTGAATATGCAGCAAGAAATGTACACAAGGTAGCCCAGTACTAAATTGTGCCCAAGTGTAGGGGTGCAAGGTGTCGAGTTTATATAAAGAGGGCTTGCCAGGTCTCCCTTTTCTGATGTGTATTTGCTTTCTTGCACTTGGGATTTCATCAGGGCCCTTTGCTCGCAGCTACTGTCAATTCTCATCAACTACATCCGTGATAAAATCTTTCGACTCGTCACCGACAGGATAGCGTCGGCTATATATCCGAAGCACAATCGCTGAATTCAGGAGTCAGACCGCTCAACGAAAACAGAGTATCCCGTTACTGTTTCACCCTGGTGTCACGGTCTCACTGACACGGCTGAGGGGCGTTTCTTGCCTTTATACACTTTACTTTCTTCTGTTACCATCTCGGTGCAGCTGATCTTTACGTCTGTTGCCGCCATGAGTCGCCGCGATCTCACCCCCTGCTATTACTGCGGAGAGCTCACCTCGCCCACTATTCCCATGTCGGAATGTTTTGGCTGTCTTCGGTATGTATACTTTTCTTCTTCGATGCTCTATAATAGTTGCAAAAAAACAACCAATTATGCTCGGTATGCTCTACGACAACTCATTGTTTCTAACTCGTCTCATTCTACTGTTGCAGCAACACGCAGGACGGTGTCTTTCGTCACCGCTCCGCATCCTCTCAAAGTGTTGGAACTGTCATCAACGGCAATCTTGTCCTTGTTGTTGTCAGACGACGACGACCAACTGTGGGAACAGGCATGCCGATCCCCCGTGCGACTGGTCGACAGGTCCGGTTTGAAAATTGAACGTGGCTACGGGACCATACAAACGAATACTCGGCACGAGTGTGATATTGATTCTTGTTCTTCTGCTGCTGACGCTGATGCTGCTACTGCTTCTTCTCTTGTTCTTCTTCTTCTTCTTATTCGTTGACAAATATTGTAGGTGAACTGTTTCTTCTTCTTCTTCATCGGGAAATGCTGTAGGTGATTTTTGCTGTTCGTTCTTGCTCTTGCCATGATGGTCTATCGCCAAGAAAGATGTCGTGCTTGGTGGGCATGGTCGGGCTTCTTGTTGACGGGGACGGTTTGTGCGGCTAGGGATAGGATCGGGCTTGGTGTCGAGACTGGTATATTTGGCAAAAGATGAATGAGAAATATGCTCCAGACTTTTTGACTTGCGTTTGTTCGTGTATGTGTTTATGTGAGCGTAAGCGAGTGCGAGAGCGAGAGTGTTTGTGCGTCTGTGATGTATGCAGACTACCTAAGTACCTAGTATTTCTAAGTCAGTGTAGGTAGGTGCTTGGTACCCAGTGCGTCTACCGTCTGCACATGCACAAACATTGACTGTATGCTTTGGATGATGTACATACCTAGGCATCAAGGCTAAAGTACTTTAATAATACATGTCCGGCCCTGTAAATGCCGTGTAACGAGGGGCCAGGCGTTATGCAGGCGGCTTCAAGCGTCACTCTTACTGGTCCCTGACTCCTGACGGGTGACAGGTGACGGGTCACGGCAGGAGCATTCAATGTTGCATCTGCGGTGACATCTGGAGGAGGAGGCAGGCACGCCCAACCAGCCTCCTTCTCTTTCCATCTTGGGAACATGTCGTCTCGAATCATGTGAGTCCTGTTCGACCAATATGTCAGTTCTGTGCCCATGTTCCTTAATTGAGTAGGAACCTACCATCGTTATGCTCCCAAAGTCCCAGAAATCATAATCTTCCCAGCTCCATTCACGGACAGCAGATATTGCGCTTCCAGGCCGCACCCCAAGAGCGAATCAGCTTGGCCAGGGCCAGAGCCTCCAATTCCACCACCACCACCGGTCGTGTTACTTCAGCTTACCGCGTCGCCGTCGACCCCGGCCCCCTGATAGTAGCCCTTGGGTCTGCAGATGATTGTCTTGGCCGCCTGCCAGGGGGGTTGGCAGCACAAGGCTCGGCGTGAATCTCAACAGCAAATCTGGTACTTATCCATTTTAACAGCAGTCGGCAGTTGGCATACAAACCCGTCACCTACCTACAACTGAAACCTCAGGAGGCAGCTCATTGCATTGTTGCCTTGCTGGGTCGCTCTTCGCAGGCTGACGTTTCCGCCGCCCAGGACCAACAAACGGCCCAGCACGTTGGTCAGATGGAGAGGCAGAACTACTCGTTGCCTTTTTTGAAATTACAGATCCTCGCCTTTTCGAAAAGCTTTCCTAAAATAAGAGGCCCCTTTGGCAGACGGCGAGACGAATGCCGCTGGCTGTAGCTGTCGAGTCATCGATCAGGCAAGACAAGGCGGCGGTGCGTGGCAGACAACACCATTCATGATTGCCATGCATGGGCGCTCGTCCCGAAGGAACGATCAGCGAATGATACAGTGCTGACGCCACCAACATTAATCGTTGACGCTGGTGAGGTTGAGCAGGGGCTTCGTGTTGGGGATGGTTATGGTTCCCTACTCCGGAGGACACCACCGTTACTTCAGGGGCGACACAGGGATAGTTGTGTATGGGAAAAGAAAACTGACGCGTTGAACAGGGCGACAGTATATGGTTTCGCTGGCAGAGTCTATGAATGATATTCTTGTGTTGGCAGTCGAGCTTCATCAAGAATGTCGGCAGCGTACTGTCAAGAGGCACGACTTGTCGGCTTTGGACAGTACCAAGCCTGGTACCTACAAGGTAAGTACCAAGCAGGTCGGTGCCAACCTATGTAAATGAATATCCAAGCAATCAGTGGACAGTAAAAGGTGGTAACAAATTGGCCTCGTTGAGCAAGTTCCGGCTAGTCTCCAGTTAAACGGACGGAATCGATTTCAACACTTAGAAGCAGTGGTCGCTTCAGCCCTGAACGCAACTTTTTCCAATCCATGCTGAAGCGACTATCAACACTCTTCCAATACATATTTTTTGTGACTCCCGCAAGCACGACTGCCGTCTCCAAAATACAATGCCGCGTCGAGAGACCATTTTTCTCCTCATCTCAATACCAGCTTTTTCATGTTCAGCAGCCCCCCGAGCCATTGCAGCTATCCAACTTGAACTCTTTCCCTGCCCTTTTTTGCTATTCTGATGTATTCATCTCTCATGGGAGAACACCAGTGGCCTCTACCTATTCAATTCACCATATCTTAATGCCATATCATTATTTAGCGTAGCATACAAACAAGAACAGCCTGCTATTTCCTCTATTTATCGCTGCTACCCCGCCGCTAATTCTCAAGCTGCTGTTGAGTTGCGACAGAGAGACTAGCAAGGCAATATACTAGCCATTTGTTCTCCCTGAGCGACTGGGCGGAAATGATATAATGGGTTATGGCAATCTTACCCACAATACGAACATGTATTTTATAAAATAGTATGCAAAGCAGGGGCTTTGCTAAATCGGGCTATAACGGGGGGCATACCTCCCGGAAGACTCAGCCCCGAAGAGCACGTCTCGTCAGTGACATTACTCTCTCCTAGAGTAAAAGGGCACCCGGGGAAAGAAGACTGGCGGGAGGACCTGTTGTGCACAGCACCGTATGCACTGCCCCTTGAATGGTTCCAAGGCGTTGCTAGAGTCGCTCAGCTACATGACCTAGGCACTGCTCCATATAAATGTTCTGTCTCTCTTTATTTTCTCTTTCACAGTCATTTATTATGATTCATGTCCGGTCAGCTTCGGCACTCTTCATTTCATGACACGAGCCTATGATAACCATTATTGGTGTAATACCCCCCCCGCGCTCCAGGTCATGGACCTGCCAAATAGGTTGTACGTATTCAAATTACTGTGCGTGGAGGCTCGTGCACTGGTTTTGGAAGAACTGGACTGGAGGAGGTGGTCTTTATGGGAGAGAGTGGTATGAGGGTCTATGAAAAACCGTCTATAAAAAACCGTCTTTAAAAAGTCCGTATACAGAAGATACTTTACCACGAACAATTTACCGAAATTAATCTACGAAGAATAATATACTAACAATGATTTTAAAAAAATAATGTAGAAAAATGATATCGAAACTAAATGTAGAAAAATAAGGTAGAAAAATAATGAAGAAAGATATTGTAAAAGATTAATGTATAATAATAATGTATAATAAACAATTCACAAAATATTCTCTAGAAATACCCTCTAGAAAAATGCTCAGGTGTCTGATATTCCCAACATTCCCTTCTGCAGCACTACCCACCGTTGCGACTACATGTCGTCAAGCGCCCGAGATGCTGTCCGTCATATACGGCTATAAAATCCACGTCAGCTGCTCTTCATAACCATCTGTACAGTCGTCCTGGGCCTGGCCGCAATGTGATGACCTCAACGGACTACTTGCTTGGTTTGGACAACCACAGTGTTTGAACTTAGTTTTACATAGCATTTATATGGAGACGTGGCATGCATTGCGACAGTGTGTGTAAGCCTGGGTGACGGCGGGGATAATCGACGAATATATTAGAATTTAGGACTGCTGTTCTCCAGACTGTTGTTCTCAAGACTGTTATTCTCAAAGCTGGTAGCAGCTTGAAGCGCTTGGTCGAAAAATAAAAGTAAACAAGACCAAAAAAAAAAAAAAAACCAAATGCTATGCCGATCTATATATGTCAAGTACCAAAACAATCAACAGCAATCATCATCGCACCTAAATAGAACCACCCTCGCGGCGCTTGCCCGTGCATGGCAATCTGTCCACGTGTTTCCCAGAGGACCTCTGACCTTGTATCCATGGGGATTAACAATACGTTTTCTTCCCTGCCAAATATCTGTGCCGTCTTCGTACCGGGACAAGAATAATCCTCCCCGCGTCACCACATATCTCCCACATTAGTTCAATCACAATTCATCTTTAGCTTCGACTTCTGGTTGTTTCTGCTCTATCGCCGTCGTTGCCGTCGTCATCGTCGTATTATCGGCATCTCCTGTTACAATTGAGGAAGAGGGAGCGTCTGAGACTGCTGTACACTCTTTCTCTTCATCTGCAGCGCCATCTTTTGAATCGCCCGCATGCGTCTCCATGGTTTGTTCATGTGCTTGGTGATTGGTGCTAGCATCTTCCAGCAGCTCCTCTTGTGGTGTCATCGGCCTTCGGGGTGGCGTACTGGTTCCATGGAGATCAGAAGCATGGTAACCTGGCATTCGCATGGAACCGCTTCTTGGGTGGCCATGTCTTTGCTGATCTCCTCTGTTCATTTCCGAGTCCCATAGTGGTATGTCCTTGGAACTCCACGACGCTCGATGGACTCGCGTGGTTCGAGGCAGACTGCTGACAGAGAATCGTGAGCTGGCACTGTTGGCTCGGCTTCGACGTCCATTCACAATGGCGCCAGTCGCCGGAGCGATTGCTGGTTCAAGGTCGGGGAAACGGTCAAGCTCTTCATCCTCCATCATCCTGGGGGCCCGCCGTACGTGTCGGACATGGAAATGATGATCCATTGCCTCTTCCTCTCCTTCATTGTCCTCGTTGTCCTCCTTGGATTTCGCTGCATTCGAAGGCAAGTCTTCGACACAAGCTCTGCATTGTTTGAAGAAACGAACACGGATTGGATCGAGGAATCGGGGAAATTCTTCACGGTTCCTCGACAGAGACATCGCTGTTGAGCAAATCCCAAGCACAATCAGAATCAGAACCGCAATGGCGACAAACCCTTGGACAACGATGATGAAGATGCCAACAACGGTGGCAGCGATTCGGTTGAGGGCGAATGCAGGCAAGAAAGAAATGGAAAGGCCGGTCGTGATGATCTTGGAGATTGAGAGCATCCAAACCGCCATTGCGGTGTTGCGATTGCTCTCAAAGGGATTGAGCTTCATGATGGCCACGAGAGCGACAATATCGAAGATGAACAACCCAAACACCTGGGCAAAGGGCGTTCGGGCTGCACCACCAATGAAACAGGCTCTAACGAATTGGTAGCAGAAGTAGACGGCAAAGAACCACCATCGTACACGTCGATAGCGCGCCGACAGCCAGCCAAATCTCTTGATAAAATTCTCATCCATATGAACCGTTGCTCGATTGGCGTCTTCATCGACGTATTTCACCTTCATAAAGGGCATTGTACCAAACAAATAAGGCTTTTGGCTTGGTTCCTCGTCTCCAATTTTGCTCTGTCTAGTAGCGGCAATAAATGGCACCCTCCCAAACACGTTGCCCTGTTCGAAGCGCAACGTGTCGGGCCTCGTCTCAAACTTGCCATGGCGAAGTCGGAAATAGCACGCGTAGGCCACGATGCCGCCCAGGCCAATAAAGAAGCCCAGCCAAATGATGACGGCGATAACTGTAGGTCCAGCAGCGCCCCTCAGCGTGAATTGATACATGGCAAGAGTCATCGCAGAGAAGAAGGCGATGAACAAGGTCCTACAGAGGGCTGCAAACGTGTAGCCCCAGACATGTGAGCGGAAGTAGTCGAATCCGTCTGATTTGAGCCATTTCATCTTGATCAATAAATCCAGTGCAAGCTTGCAAGTCACTATAAAGAGTGCCACAGCAGCCAACACGACCACGAGCCAAATTACATAGACGGTAAAGGCCTCCGCGGGCGGGATGTCGACCAAGGATAGAGTTCCAGCGAATCCGGGCCACGTACCGGGCATGGGCATACCGGGAGTTCTAGGGTGACCTCCCCAGGTATAGTCAGAGGGATTGCTGGCATAATCGGCGGCGGCGGCGGCGCGACGAGCGAGCGAGTTCAAAGACATACTGCCTGCATCACGGTCAGGAAGAATGGATCTGGCGAGAACCGATCGTCCATATATCTGCTGTGATAGCCCACCGCCATTGTTGATTTGAATTGAACCGGCACCTCCCACTTGGGTAATGTTGACGTTGTTTCCAGTAAAGGAGCTGACAGAACGAATAATGTTGTCATTCGCAAACATGCCTGCCGTCCAAGCAAAATTACTCCACCAGGCAGGAAGGATCCTGGGCCAATTGACTGATAGAGCGCCTGAGAAGAAGATGGATTGAAGTGTCTCGAAAATGATCAGGACGGAAAATGAGTGGGCGTAATGAGCTCGCATGTGAGGAATGCTCAAGCCGTATATAGCGGTAGCAAAGGATGCGAGTATTGCGATGAGAACCATGACACCAAGACAAGTCCCAACAGCCTCCGGATGTGACAATGAGTTGCCATTTGTCATGGACGCCTGAAAACAACCGATTTGGGTTTGAGTTGAGTTGGCAAAGATCTGTATGCGTGCTAGGCCCTCGAGATCCGGAAGACTGAGGGCAATGGATGGAATACCGTATACATCGTTTGGAGAAATGGGAAAGGTCGCGACGGCAGTAATCGGAACGCTTGCGCTCAGGGGACACATGCTCTGTATGTTCGCTTTGCACGGATCGTAGGTCATGTTGAATCTATTCTCGCCATAGGCCTCTACTGTAAAGTGTACTAATGTTTCGTGACATTGTTAGTACCGGTTTGGGGCAACAACGGATGTGGTGGACCTTGGCATGCTGAACTTACATATCACATCCTCTTTTCGAAGATTGGTGGTGCCATCGAGATGAAATAATACCGTAAGATTGTCAGCGTAATATGCGGCGTCGAATTTCGTGACGTTGAACAGAGACTCTCCCCCAAGACAATCGTCAAAATCGCCTGAATATAGAGCCGGATATCGACTGTCATCCAGATCTTGATTCACGCCCCTATTCCCGCCATTAAGTCCCACCTCTCTGATGTAGACCGTCTCGCGTGCCCCGACGGTAGACAAATAACCCGATGTGAGGGCTAGGGTCAATAAAATGGTCCAAGTTGGACATGGAAACCGCGACGGCATATCGTATATAGATTCTTAGGTGTCGACGGTGGTCATGCAACCAGTCAAGGCAAGTTGTTTGAGGGTGGCCGACTCGGGAGTCGTCCAAAGGAACAATTTTTTTTTTCTTTCCGCTGTCGAATAAAGGTAATCAGGGTGGTTATTCGAGATTGCATCGAGATTCAATGAGGAGTACGACCTCAGTGTCCGCCAGCGGACAGCGGAGACATAAATTGGGAGACGAAAAACATAAAAACGAGCAAACAACAAGTCTGGTCACTGGTGTGTCTCGGGTGCTCTGAAGCTTAGTGGCAGGTCCCGACCATTAGGGGTAGTCGGACGTTCTGGGCGTCGATGGGAAGAGAAGAAGAATATGGTTGGAGACTGCCGTGCGTCGTTTCGCCAGCGAATGTGCAAAGCTAGTTGGGCAAATGGTTTGAGCCTGTTGACGGAGTCGGAGAGTTAAGGAGCTGACGAGTTGACGATTGAAGTTTGAAGTTTGAAGTTTGACGAGCTGACGAGGAAAGAGCTAGCAAGCGTGGTTGCATGCGATGGGCTCGTATCCTGTATCCTGGCGGCACACACCCACGCTTCGCCCACGCCGCATCCAGTCAGCAGCAGCAGCAAGTCAGATGTTGCATCTCTCTGCGCGACACCAAATCACAAACATCGAACATTGAATGCACGGCATCACGATGCGCCACAACGCAGCGTACATTTCTTCTTGTCACAACAACACTGCGGATGACCTGGGCTCGACCGGCCGAGTCTGGGTCGAGAGCTCCCAGTTCCCAGCGAGCTCCAGCCATTTTTGCCGTCGGGACCTCTGTCTTTTGTCTACCGGCGACGCTCATTGGGCCGGTCGGCTCGTAGCTAGGGCAGGTACTAGCTTGCTGCATGTGAGCTTGCTGCATGTGAGCTTGCTGCTGACCACAAGCTAAGCGCCTACAGTGGGTCGTAGGTATCTCCAAAAACCTTTACACCAAATTTGTATGCCGAAATGTTGGCAACTACCTGAGCCTCGGCCAGCAGTTCTCGCATGAATGAGTTGCTCCACAAGGCTCTTTAGACGGCGTTGGTCCCGGTGCCATTCGTCCAGGACCTCGATATTGGTTGTGCATCGCTGTTATTGTGTCGCAGCACAAGCTAAGCAGCGTTTTCACTTTTGTCTGGTTCACCTTGTTCTCTAACAAACCTCCTGCATCAAAGGACTGACGCCTCGATATACATATGTAGGGTAGTGCTGGACGGCAGCCAAGGAAGCTTGGCCCAGAATGCCAGGCAGATATTGGCAATGGTTCGTCTCATGGGAAAACGTGGCGAGATAAGAGTCCGAGGCTAACAAGCCACAGAACCCCGCTTGAGTCTGTCACCGACGACCCGACACTCGGCATAGACGGGACTCGGTCGGTCGACGGCGCGGATCTCAGAGATGCAGACCAGACTGTTAAGATGCGATGGGGAGGTACCGGGTATCTGATGTCACATGCGACTGGCAACGCGGCGGCCCACGGGCAACGTTTCTGAGCACGTCATCGTCGGTGATCGGCCCAGAAAGAAAAGTGCGCCATCTCACCCCTGTCCTTTATGGGGGAGCTTCCGTTTCGAGGCGCATTGTTTGCAAGGAAGAGGTTTCGTGAAATGGTGCAACGAGAGTTGGCTCTAGCGTCGGGGAGAAGGGCAACAAAAAAAGGCGAATCCGGCGAGATTGGCTCATCAAATCACAATTGACGATGTCTGAAATTCTGAACTTTTTGCGCGGGAAGCCTTCGCAACGCGGGGAGATCTTGTCATCCTTGACTGACACCTCGTCATTCCAACGACTGGACGAAACGTCAAATCGGGGACACTCTTGGTTGATGTTCCCGACACAAAATGCCTCGTCCTGGACCACGTTTCCCGTTTTCTCCCTTTTCTAAGCACCCCTTGTTGCATCCTTCCACTCGAGTGTGCTATCCGTTGCTATCTGTTTAGTAGGCTGCACTGGCTGCTTTACGACTTTCACTCAATGCCCAGCCCACCATTGCGTGATCACCAAGGTGGGCCCAGGTACGACAATTGCGCCGGCTCGGGGTTGGAAATCACACTTCATACTGTACTTGCAAATATTATGTACTTACATACATATGTAGGTACTTACTTCGGACGCCTCGCTGCTCATGACGGGCTTGCGACTGTCTGAAATCCCTCTTGCAACCTTGTTCTTTCTTGGCCATTGTCTCTCTCTCTCTCTCGTCATTCGTCTCGTCCCTTGCTTTCTTTTCTCTTCTCCCCTTTTCCCATACACCGACCATTGATCATTCAATTGGGAAACTTTCTTGGCTGCCGACTCCGTTGCGCGCATTATTCTACATTATTAATATCACATCCATCACATCATGGCCAACACTCCCAACGGTGGTGTCCTGAAGGACCTCTTCGCCCGTGATCTGCCCCGCCACGCCGAGTTGAACGCGGAAGCCGAGAAATACCCCGCCATCGTCTTGACTGATCGACATCTTTGCGATCTTGAGCTGATTCTCAATGGTGGCTTTTCTCCTCTCGAAGGTATGCTAGCGTGCGACTGGTTCGGAAGGGTTTTGTTGAAGTCCTTTGTTCCCATGGATGACAACTCCAAATGAGATGCCCAACATAATTATTTCCTGTACGACGAAGCTGATGGTGGCGGCATCACACAGGGTTTATGCACCAGAAGGATTACAATGGGTAAGACTGCGTGTCCTTGCTTACTTGTTGTCTCTGGGAACAAATGGGATCAAGTTCGGGATTGATTGGACCACTGATTGGATGATTCGCTTACAATTGGACGCGCAGCGTGGTCGAGAACAACCGTCTTGTCGACGGAGCCTTATTCAGCATGCCAATCACGCTGGATGTTGACCAGCAACAAATCGACGATCTCGGTATTAAGGCCGGTGCCAAGTTGACGCTCCGCGACTCGAGAGATGACCGCAATCTGGCTATTCTGACCGTGGACGACGTTTACCGACCAGACAAGTACGCCCGCAAAATTCCTACTAGACTCTTCTTCCCAAGCCACATACAAATACATATGTACACGTGTACATTTACATGTAGCTAACATGGCTTTTTTCTTGTTCATTCTAGGGTCAAGGAGGCCAAGGAGGTTTTTGGCAGCGACGATGACACACACCCTGGCGTCAAGCATTTGTTCAGCGTTGCCAAGGAGTTTTACGTCGGTGGCAAACTTGAAGCCGTCAATAGGCTGGAACACTACGATTTTCTCGACCTTCGCTGTAAGTCGGCACATAGAAACTCATTGCGCATGCAAGCTGAAACGACACTGACGTGCACATTCGACTCAAACAGTCACACCCGCAGAGCTTCGATCGCATTTCAACAAACTCGGCTGGCAAAAGGTCGTTGCTTTCCAGACCCGAAACCCCATGCACCGCGCCCACCGAGAGCTGACGGTTCGTGCTGCTCGCTCCCAGCAGGCCAATGTGCTCATTCATCCGGTTGTGGGAATGACCAAGCCCGGCGATATTGATCACTTCACTCGCGTGCGGGTGTACAAGGCCCTGCTGCCCCGTTATCCGAATGGCATGGCAGCTCTGGCTCTTCTTCCTCTGGCCATGCGCATGGGCGGGCCCCGCGAGGCTCTTTGGCACGCCATCATCCGAAAGAATCACGGTGCCACTCACTTCATCGTTGGCCGTGACCACGCCGGCCCCGGCAAGAACAAGAACGGCAAGGACCACTATGGCCCGTATGATGCCCAGATCTTGGTTCAGAAATACCAAGAAGAGCTTGGCATCAAGATGGTTGAGTTCCAGGAGATGATCTATATCCCCGACAAGGACGAGTACATGCCTGCCAACGAAATCCCCGAGGGCACGCGTACCATGAACATTTCGGGCACCGAGTTGCGTAACAGACTCAAGACGGGCAAGGAGATTCCTGAATGGTTCTCGTACCCGGAGGTGGTCAAGGTTCTGCGCGAACAAAACCCCTTACCGAGAGAAAAGGGATTCACAGTCTTCCTGACAGGCTACACGAATAGCGGAAAGGACCAAGTTGCCCGCGCCCTGCAAACCACACTAAACCAGGGAGGCGGCCGTCCTGTCTCCATGCTGCTCGGCGATACGGTCCGCTCAGAACTCTCCAGAGAGCTCGGCTTCAGCCGCCAGGACCGCGACTTGAATATCGGCCGCATCGCCTTTGTCGCGTCTGAGCTGACCAAGGCTGGTGCCGCCGTGATTGCCGCCCCGATTGCCCCCTTTGAACAGGCTCGCACGCAGGCCCGTGAACTGGTTGAGAAATCAGGGCCCTTTTTCCTCGTGCACGTCGCCACGCCCCTCGAGTACTGCGAGAAGACGGACCGGCGCGGCGTGTACAGCCGCGCTCGCAAAGGCGAGATCAAGGGCTTCACCGGCGTGGACGACCCTTATGAGACTCCTTCCAAGCCAGACCTGACTGTTGATCTGTCCAAGCAGAATGTCCGCTCCATTGTTCACGAAATCGTCCTGTTATTGGAAAGCCGTGGTCTGCTGGACCGGGTGTAATGTATATCACGATGAACTTGCGAAAAGTAGAAAGAGGAAATAAAACGGGTGTACGACATTGATTAGACATGACAACGTCTTTGATAAAAGCTTGCGATGGTTACCTAGGTGAAATGGAGTCAATGGACATTTCATGGAAGATTGAGGGCAGCCCAGGTGTTGGTGCCATGGATAGTGCATGGGACAGCGAATGCTGAACACTAGGACAGAAAGGGGGGGGAATCTTTCACGAGTATATGCAGATGCATATCACAATAGAATCATGAATCGGAACAAGAGGAAAGATCGACTTGGGACTACACACACATGTACATACATAACCAGCTTCAGCAATGATATAAGGTCATGAGGAGTCAAGACGGCACAGTTGGCCTATAAAAACGAGATGATGGGCCCGACACGTAAAACTCCCTACCATCTGCACCGATATCGTGCACTCACCATTCACAACCACTCATAACTCATGCTAGCCTGATGGCGCAATCCTCTGCCAAGACGAATTACCGCGATCCACTGTATCAGATGTATGGACGTGGTTGGACCGGGCCATTGTTATACCAACGTAACGTAACGTAACGTAACGCATGTGTCTCCCCAGTCCACCGGATCGGAGACGGCATTGATTTGACCGACCCTCGACAACGTCATGTTGAACATTTATATTTTGAAAAGTGCTGTCCTCATGTCTCCAGATCTTGAGATCGAGCCCATCTCGGTGTTGCCCTGGTTGTGCGGCTTCTTTTACGCACCCAGAATAAAAATAGCCTTTTTTTTTTTTATCACGATGCACATGCAAGGAGACGGAGCAAGCCACCGTCATCATTATCCGTCGTCGTCTATGCCTGGTTCTTCGACTGCTTTTTGTACGGCACACACACACACACACAAAGAAAAGAAAAGAGGAGCAAAAAAAAAGAAAGGAAAAGTAAATAGCAAAAGCAAAACGCCTCGCTTCCTCAAGTAGCATTCCTCTGGCCTTCTCCCACCCCTCCTCCTGACATGGGTCAATGCCCAAAATTGCCAAAAAGAAGCAACCAACTCACCCAGACGCAACTGGGCTTTGTGCTTGCTGTTCTGCCTCTTCCCGCAACTAGCTGCCACACACGCAACGCGGTGCCACTCTGATTCACCGTGCTCGACACGACGCACGATGTGGTGTGCTCTGTTGCCTCTCGAGTCTTGCGTGCGCCCTGTTTTTTTTTTCCGAAGCTAAAGCTACCAACCAGCCCTGTGTGACGCAGTCGAGCCAAAGCTGCCGGGTTGATCAGCTGACGAGCTGAGGTGCTCGTCATGATTGGAGATGTGAAGGAAGGGGGGGGGGGGGGGGGGC
>SRPT01000635.1:0-17790 GCA_018360205.1 Claviceps digitariae
TATATATAATTCTATTTTTTATATATAATTCTATTTTTTATATATAATTCTATTTTTTATATATAATTCTATTTTTTATATATAATTCTATTTTTTATATACAATTCCATTTTTTATATATAATTCTATTTTTTATATATAATTCTATTTTTTATATATAATTCTATTTTTTATATATAATTCTATTTTTTATATATAATTCTATTTTTTATATATAATTCTATTTTTTATATATAATTCTATCTTTTATATATAATTCGCTTTTTAATATTTATCTCTTATATGTAATTCTATCCCTTGCTACGTGCTGGATACGACACGTGAGGGATGGTTCATAGAGGTCATAAGATGAATTACATAAGTCACAATTAAGTGGTCAAATGTACTTATGTACATATGTATAGTTCAAGTTGTCAATTCCTATGAGTTTCTCGTGGACGACTCCGGTGGACCGTAACAAGTTCCGCCTTGCACACTTATCCTTAGCCGAGAACAGAGAAAGGGAAAACGGCCAGATACCGTTTTAGACTAGATAAGCGCAGAAAATTCACACAAGAGAGGGGCTCTGGTAGTGAAAAATAACGTGAAAAGAACTTTAAGCTACCCTAGCTAGGAATTGACACTGCCGGGCGGTATTTCACCTTGAAGTGAGATCTGAGGCGAACCAAGAGAACAGTACTTTATCCCGTATTCGCCCACCTCCTCAAACTCATACCTTTTCTCTTTTTAATATCATTCGGCTTGTTTAGGAACCAACGAATTTTATCCCGTTATCTTTATATTGGTTTATAACTGTGGTTTTTTCTTTTTTAATGTCTTGCATTTGACAGTTGTGGCACCTCGGATTTGGTGATGTCTCAACCACCGAGAAAAGCCACGGCACAGCAGTGGGCAGACAAATGCAAGTCTGTGATGAATGACAACAGGCACTCATCTAAAAAAAATAATAATGCAGAAGCAAGAAGCAATAGTGGCAACGAAGGTGGGCTCTCAAAAGGGCACTACCACACTTGACCCCTCGTGTGACCTGGAAAGTGCCTAATGGGAGTAGGGGATAAGGATATTGGCTAAGTAGAGCCAGGACAAAGCTACACAACGAGGTCAATCCTTCCCCCAACAGACCCCGCAGGTATTAGATAAATCGTGTCAACTCCTGGCTAGAGACTTTGAAGACCATCGCGTCCTGGAGACAAAAAGATTCCAGAAGACTTTCTCCTTCTTCATCAATCCAAGCATACTGGACTGCTGGTTGTCCATCAGCATTCCTAAACACTTCACGGGCGGTTATCTGCTCGTAACTTCCGAGCGACCCATAGTGGGCATTAGGCTTCCCAGAGATGGTTCCGATAATAAGCACAGCCTCAGAGAATCCCAGAGCTTTCGTATTCTGTCTTCCGTTTCGACAGTTAAAAATCAGTTTCTCCCAGGTTTTGTCGTTGCCAGTTGGGTCCCAATAGACTGTTCGCAATTTGTCAGGTCGGAGTGATTCGATCGCAGAATTCGGAACTCTGATCTGAAGAAGACAAGCCGAGTTGTCAGGGTGACGTCGTTTTGCCCATAGAGCATAGCGGGCAGCAACTTCTCGATCGACTGCGAAGTATACCGCTGCCTTGCGAGAGGAAAAGTCTGTTTGCAGAGATGAACCAAGACCGAGAACATTGATAGAGGAATCAATGTCGTTGACATTATACAAACGAGCTGTAGACATGCCTTTAAAAAGCGTGGTGAAGCCAGGAACTGGATGAGCGGCTTCGATTGCAGGGTCCGACATCACGGTGAGTGCGGCTTCATCATGCATAAGGTCAGAGGTTTGTTCCATTTGACTTCCTCCTGGACGTTGACTCGCACGTTGCCTGGCTCGTTCTCGCTCACGG
Source organism: Claviceps digitariae (assembly GCA_018360205.1). NCBI lineage: Eukaryota > Fungi > Ascomycota > Sordariomycetes > Hypocreales > Clavicipitaceae > Claviceps > Claviceps digitariae. The sequence continues at coordinate 1,875 of SRPT01000635.1, forward strand.
GAGGTTTCCTGGATCTCCCTAAGTCCAAGAAAACGTGCCTCAACGGTATTCCTGACCCAGGAGAAGCATGAATTGGAAAGACGCAAGTCCTTGAAGCGTGGATCCATGATAGCCTCCTGTAGCTCATCATTTATGCCATATTGATCCATGGACTGATACCACTGGTCATCATTGTCCTCACAAGGATCGTCTTTGACGGATGGCGTCAAGCATCCCACAATGAACTCAATGAACGTAATTTCATAGTCTGAATCATTCTCAGCTCTGACATCTGCCCATTGAGTCCAAACTTGATACGCTTTCGCGTCAGTGAGACCCAGGTATCTGATAGTTGCCAGAGACTCAATAGCATCAGGTATGTTGGTGTAGGAATCCCCTGAGTCCATTGATGACGGACTGAGTGAGATATGAGCCTCTTCGGAGTCGCTTGATCGGTTCAAGCGGCGTTTATGAACTCTTATGGTCCCAGATGCTGAATCAGGTGGACTAGCAAGGCCAGCCTGCACCAAGTTTTCGAGGTCCCCTGGAGCGAAGACGGACATTTTAATGATCTATGGTAGGTTGTTAGTTATTTCCCATGCATTCAAATAAGGGAGATGGCAATTTCTACGTACCTTCCGTCAGAAGTTCTGGGTAGTCTGGAAAAATTCCAGGCAATTTGCCTCGAATCACTGTAGAAAATAGAGTCTCGATATTTGCAGCAGTACTTTTGTAGCAGTACCCACTCAGCACCGAAAATTGTGCGGACGACAAGCCAAGATTGGCAGCGTATGGCAAGAAAGGGATGGAGTATGAAGATTTTTGCAGTGATTTGGCGACCTAAAGGTCGAAATGCAGATGAGATGAGACGAGAAGAGATGAGACGAGAAGAGAAAAGACGAACGAGAGGGAGGAAAAGTCAAGGTTTATATACCCTTAAGTGCGAGAAGGCGCCAACGAGATCACTAGGCACATACCCTTTCTGGCCGAGCATTTTCCTAATTGGGCAGGAGCGGCAAGTCACAAAGAGAAAAGCATGAAGACGAATCACAATAGACTCAGTTTCGTATTCGTATGGATTAGGCAGATTTCAGATCTTGTTCATTTCACTTTGTGTTCAGTATTGACGTGTAGTACAATAGGACAAGGCCCTGAGCATGTCTTCTCGAGACTCCAGTATGAAAAAATGTGATAAAAAGCCTAAATAAGCTTTTTTCTGCTAATAATAGAGCCCCGAATGCTCGTAAAGTCGTGTGGCAGAAGTCTCAAACTACTAAGAAAGATTCTTCCATGCCTGGTGGAAGTTTAAAACGCCATGGCAGTTCACACATGACCCATGCCGCGCATTTGGGTTTACAGCTCTGTCGTTGCTCGTGGATTCAAAGACTGCTGAAGTCAAAATTCGACAAGCCCTTATCTGCCAGCTGCCAAATCAAACATAAGTATGCATTAAGTGCTTACCTACTAGGTTCTGGGTAAGTAAAAGAGCTGAAGCTACGATGAGGAGTGCATAGCACGCACGTATGCAAGAACAATACTTAATGACCTTCCTCCAGGAAAAGTAAGCTTATGGTCAGACTAGAAAATACTAATCTCACTTGACTCGATTTAACGTAGGTGCTCTAACAGCCAACATATTTGCATTTATTATTGTCTGATTCTTACATATTCACATGCACATATGCATATGTATATCCATATTCTTTTGCACACACGGCGTACATAGCACACAAAGCATATATAGGTCTTAACTTGAACTTTAATTTTAACTTTTCTTAGTATACAGGAAGCTATAGCACCTATTCTCTTGCTTCGCTGAATAAGCACAATATATAATAAGAAAAAACACAGCAGACTACATTCATCTCTTGGGCAATGAACACGACAAAACTGCTAGTACCTGTTTCATCAAACAATGCGGCATAATGAGAGATACATTCTAGGAATAATCCGCTATAAACCAGGCAAAATGAGCAATGCAGTTCAGGACAAAATCCATTGAGAAATGAAACACAATGAGTACTACGGTCTGCGAAGCAGTGTTGCAGACTGGAATATGAGGAGCATAACAGTCCAATAATGAACCTATTCGATAATGGCATGAAAATACTATTGTCTCGTACTTTTCTTTTTTTGTAAAAAAAAAAAAAAGATCCAGACCAAGCAACTATGTCCGATATTATGGAATGATATACAAGGGATAGAACTATGTATAACTAATTGCACAGAATGTGGCAATTAAGGAGCAGACAGATGTCTCTAAGCAAATCTTGAAATACAGAAAGGCATAATAATAATGGACAATTTAAATGCGGCTAACAGCTAGCAAAGGCAGCTTATAGCTCATGACTATAGACTATAGAGTATAATTTAGCTACTCCGGCAAGAAAGACATGTCGTCGGACAAAAGCCAATGGCACCATTAGAGGTGATGATGGATGACAACGAATGGAACATCTTGCAGGACACGCATTTCAGAATGCCCACCGAGGAGCAGAGGCAGACGATGAGAGACAACGCGGCGAAGGGAAAATGATTGGGAAACAAAATAGAATTATATATGAGATTATATATTAAAGATAGAATTATATATAAAGGATAGAATTGTATAGAGTTCTTTTAATATACTATACAAGACGAAGTATATAGTAGTCTTTTTTTTATAATATTTTTTACTATACTCCTATTGCATTGCCATAATGCACAATTTAAGCTGGCGCGAGAATGAGCCGCAATGATGCCATGCAGTGCTATTCTAGCGCGGCGAGCAAGATGCCATTGTAAGTAGTATATGACTCCAGGTTACGATACGTAATACTCCACTGGCCAGGACTGGTCTAGTTGTTGTCTATGTGTATACAAAAGCATTGAGTCTACAACTAAATCCACCATGAGTCTATCGGCTCTTGCACATTGACCATGACCCGTGTTCTCTAGGGACGTCATCCTCTTTGATTGGGGAAAATGTTCATGAGTGCCACTTGCGGAAAGTGTCCATGACGGTGGTGAAAACAACGAGCAGAATTCCGCCTCCAGGCCCGAGACGTAGAACCTAAGCTTGGGTGTTAGTGCTCCGTAATTACCGCTTTTTGCTCGCAAGGGCGCCCCGGATGAAGTTGAGGGGACAAGGTGAAATGTCTCACCTTGGGAAGGAATCCCTTGTACAAAGCACTGGCGCCCTCCTCCTTGAAGACAGTGTACACGGCAGGCCAGGCCCAGTTGTATTTGGGAACCTGTCCGGCAATCTTGGGAGTGTTCTGGATACGGCTTTTGACAACGTCCATGGGGGTGTTGAGGATGGTTCCGACAGTGCCGCCGACGGAACCAGATATCAAATCATTAGTCATTTGGCCCTGCTTGGTGCTGGCCTTGGGAAGCATCTGGCGGACCTGGAAGATGCAGCCAAAGTAGCCGGCGTTCCAGAGAATGTGTCGCCACATGGTACTTTCCAACCCCTGGTACATGGTCAGGATACCCTCATTCTTGACAGTCTTGACAACGCAGTCAACCATGCCGTTGTACTTTCCAGCCGAGGCTTTGTCCTGAAGGCGAATTTTGACAAGCTCGAAGGGCACGACGACGAAGGACTCAGTAGCACCGGCAGTAGCACCGGTGAGGACCGACAAGGACTGGTTCATTTGGTTCATGCCAAAGGCCTTGCGGTAAAACTTGCCCCATTCGTCGTTGGCAGCGAATTTCGTAGCGCGCTTGGGTGCCTCCATAAGAATCGGGGCAGAAATTCCTCGGTAGAGACGGGAAAATCTAGAAGGCTCTTGTCAGGCCTTTTCTACGTCCGCGGCAGGAAAAAAGACGAAAACAATATGTATCGGAGTTTCCCGATGCGCGCGACTCACCCTTCATGCTTGATGATCTTGCGGAAGCAATCCAGCATGCCATTGTAGGCCTCGGCACCAGTGGCTTTACCTGTTTGCAATTGACTGTTGAAAAAAACGACGCGGACAAATTAGAGATTACATTGCACAAAGTTATGTATGCTTCGGCCGTGGGAAAGCAAATGGCAAATCGTACACGCGGGTCTTGACTACATCCAACGGGTACCTAGGAGGACTTGGTAAGCAGACAGTCTATTGCGCGCGCAAGCTCATCACAACGATATCTTCTGCCGAGAAGAACACTTACATGACCAGAATCTGGGACCGGAAATCGCTATTAGCATTATTTCCGTCTGTTTCACAGAATTGCACGAGCCGTCATACCTCGGACACACCAGCAATCGCGCCTGCGACACGTGTGTGTTAGCAAGCTTCCGGGTTGGCGGGGATTTTCTTTTCTTTTCTTTTTTCCCCCTTGTTGCGCTTTGCGGCCGGGGCTCGTGATGCGACGACGTACCCGCAGCGAATTGGTAGACGAAGGGAAGAGGCTTTTCTTGCGACATGACGGGCAACTCGGACACGCTTCAGCAGCGTCTATGCAGTGCGGTTAATGAGCGACGCAGCGAATACGGCAGGAGAGGAACCAGACGTGTCTGAGAGCCACGACGGAGCGGGCGGAAGAAGCGATTTGCAGTGCGGAAGCGAAGTCGGTGATGGCATGGCGCGGCGCCCAACAACGACGACGGAAGTCCGAGTGGAGAGCAGCACAGCACAGCGGGCGCAGGGCAGGTGCTGCATGGCCGCGGCTATAAGCGAGCTGCGTTGACTGGCCCGGCACCAGCCCTTGCAACTTGCAATGCTGCAAATCGGGAGACACCAACATCATCAGCAATGGGTTATATACTTCATATAAAGTGCCCAGTACACATGTACGTATGCCCAACACAAAGTACCTACATATGTGCTAAGTATGTATTAACTGCACGTTTGTCGAGCGATCGAGGCCAGGAACAGCCGGAGCCCTGGTTACCCTACAACTGAGCACAGGTGTCGAGACTCAAAGTCGCTTGGCTGCAACCAGCGAGAGCGCCTCGAGCATTTGGTGCCCCAATTGCGCCGCACGTGCGTCTGCATGCAGGTTTCACTGAACCCGCCCAAGCTGGCCCCGCACATGCCTGTAAGCCCCGCTGACGCGCACAATCATGGCAGGGGCAGGAGCGATGACCTCCAATTGCCGCTTCATGTCGTCTTGACTCTCAACTTCCCCCACGTCGTTGCGCCTCGCTTCACCACAACTCTCCAAGTGTCATTGAGCTTCAACTACGCTACGGCCGTTATTCATTCGTCTTCCTTCTGCGACATATGTACGTCAATCTGCCCGCCGACTGTCAACTTCCGCCGTCCCATCGAGCACTCCTCTGCGCACTCTACACCCACGCGCATACGCATACGTTTACGTCCGCGGTGGCAAACATTTCTTTTTGTTCACCTACATCTCCGGCGCCTTCAACTACACCTTTAAAGAAGCCGTGATCCTCAGAGACTCACAGCGAGGTGTCGTGCAAGGCTCCTGTGAGAGTTCTGCTTAGCCTCGAGCAGTCGCATCGCAACCGCCCATGAGTCATCTTCTCTGGAAATACTACTGGGAAAATGATGTCGACAGATTTCGACGTCTGCTGGCCCCTGCTGGCACCGGCTCCCATGCTGCCACTTCATCCCATACGATAGATACAATTGGAGGAGGATTCTCGGGCGGTGGTTCAGGTGGTGGCATCGCCTCCTCTCCGCGAACGACACCGAGGCCACCGCGCAAGGCCTCGGCCTACACCCCGGGCACAGGCAAATTCAAAGACGGCGGAGTTGGTCTCAACCGCAGCGAAATCAATAGTCGAGACCATGCTGGTCTTACCGTTCTCCTTCGAGCTGCCTCGTCAACTCACCCAAATGCCCGAGACTTTGTGCAAGCGCTTCTCGAGCACCCTTTTCTCGATCTCTACGTGCAGGATCCGGAGAGTGGTTGGAACGCCCTCCATCGGTCGCTATACACTGGAAACGTGTCAATTGCTCGATTGCTTTTGGAAAAAGAGCGTATCGATCTTACATCAAATACCAACCAGGCTACTCTGGGAAAGGTTGGTCAGCTCATCAAGACCAAGGACCATGAGGGAAACAGTCCATTCGATGTCTACAATTCTACCATCGCTACCCGGTCGCTCAAAAATGCCCATATCACACAACACGGCATGGCATCCGACGAGGACAACGGGGACGACGACGATGACGACGATGACAGCCAAGAGTTTGCCAAAATGTACAGAGAGTCTTTGCATCCTTTAACTCCCCAAAACAGTTTACACGCATTCTACTTGTGCAGCTAGCTAACTCTGACCATGATACAGGGCTGCTAGCATTAGTCTTGGAGTCGGGCAGTCTGCCATGGGCGATGAATTTTTCATGTTTGGGAGTAATAAGAACCTCTCACTTGGTGTCGGTGACGAAGACGATCGACAGTACCCTGAGCGCGTGGTGCTCCAGCGACCTGATGCGCTGCTGCACCGGTTCCACAACATGCATCTTGATGAACATGACGTGGATGCAGCCTCTTCGGCACTGAAGGATGTTCCTACTCTGATACGACACCCACAACTGACAATATTGGATATTGTCATGTCAAAGCTACACACTGCCGTACTCACAAATGACCCGGTATCCAATCTGTATATCTGTGGCGTCGGCCGTGGAGGAAGACTTGGCATGGGGGACGAGAATACGCAATTCAAATTTGTGCCTGTCGAGGGACCATTCGCCGATCGCAAGGTTCACCGGGTTGCGCTAGGACAAAATCATTCCATGGCAATTGCGGAAAACGGAGAGTTGTGGACGTGGGGTCTAAACTCGGACTCTCAACTTGGTTATGCTCTGCCACCGAGCATGCGAATGGACGAAGAGCCTATGAGTCTGACCCCACGACAAGTCTTTGGCTCTTTGAAGAAAGAATTGGTCCAGGGTATTGCTGCATCTGCCGTTCATTCTGTTGCCCATACAGGATCATCCCTGTATTGCTGGGGACGCAATCTGGGCCAGCTCGCCCTCATGGATGCGGATTCGAGATCCTTGGAAGTTCAGGTCACACCTCGCAAAGTCGCTGCATCCTTACTATCAGCGCCAATTGAAATGGTTTCTGCCATCGACAAAGCCACCACCTGCTTACTGTCAAACTTCACCGTCTGGGTTTTTACAAACTATGGGTATAATCTGGTCAAATTTCCTTATCCTGACGTGTTCAGCAACCAGAACCTCACGGCTAGCGCTTACGCGCATCGCTATGACACGGGCCGCCGACACATTCGATACATTGCGTCTGGAGGCGAGACGATTGCCGCGATCACGCCATGCGGAGACCTCTTCACAATGCAGCTGAACACCAAAGCCGACGCCCATCAATACGCCGGCTCTACGACAAATCCAGTCAAAATAAAAAGCGCCGTGACGCAGCCACAATGCATCTGGGACTCCCGCAAAGATGGCGTTGCATCCGTCAGCGTTGGCGAGCACGGTTCAGTCATCATCTGTACTCAATCAGGTGCTGTGTGGAGGCGAGTAAAGCGGCCCAAGGGCAAAATTTCCATGAATCCGACTCATGTCAATGTGAAGAAGAAGGACTTCAAATTTGAGCGTGTTCCGTACATCACGAATTGCGTTTCAGTCCGCAGCTCCACCTTTGGCGCGTTCTCGGCTATACGCCAAGACAGCAGGGTTATGGCTTCTGACATCAGCGTTATGGATCAAGCGATATGGGACGACGTCGGTGCTCTGTTATGTTTGAATGATTTTCAAGCGTCTTCGGCGACGTCTGCAGATGTGAGCCCATCTTGGGCGGCGCAATGGAGTTCCGCTATTGCGCGCGAGAAGGCAGGCTCTGTACCCCATGAGATTCTTCGGTCATGGAATATTGAACAAGACGTGCTGCAATGGATTACCACAAGCTCATTCCAGCATCAAGACCTCAACATGGAGATCCGGACGTCGTCGAATCCTGACTTGAAAATCCCAATTCACAGCTGGTCACTCTCGGCACGAAGTCCTTTTCTTCGAGCAGCTTTGTCAGAGTACGCGGTCAACGGACACAATGGAAACTTGGATGACTACTCTGACATCTTCTCAATCGAGCAAATTGGCACCAAGGCACTTTTGACTTTCATTGGAGTGGACATATATACCGTGCTAAACATTGTCGTGTATGCGTATCTGGATGCGATCATTCCTGTATGGAGATATACTAGAGAATGGCCGTCGCTTGCCTATCGATTCCGTCAAGTGAGAACGGAGCTCATGAGATTGGGAACGAGACTACAAATGCCGAAGCTGGAGGCGGCTGCCCGACTGCAAGAAGGACTGGAGCCGTCCCTGGATGTTAATTTCCGAGATGCCATCGCAGATCCAGCATTCTTCCACGACGCTGACATGATCATTGAGTTGGACGGGGACGAAGTTGACGCACACAGCGATTTCGTTTGTCAGCGCTGTCCATTTTTTGAAGGCATGTTCCGCGGGCGGTCTCAAGGCCAGTGGCTGAGTGGTCGTCTCAATCCCTCGCTCGAAACAGAGCTTGTTCGCGTCGACTTGAAACACATTAGGCCCCAGACCTTTGACTATGTCATGCGGTATCTATATGCTGATGTGGGGATTGACATTTTCAATGACGTCTGTATGGAAACCCTCGACGAATTTTCCGAACTGGTGCTTGATGTTATGGGCGTCGCAAACGAGCTCATGCTGGACCGATTGTCTCAGATCTGCCAATGCCTGCTGGGCAAGTTTGTAACAACTCGCAACATTGCCAATCTTCTCAATGAGATCAGTCCTTGTTCGGTGACTGAATTCAAAGACGTGGGACTGGAATACATTTGCCTACAGCTGGAGTCGATGCTTGAGAATCATCTTTTGGACGGCCTTGATCAAGACTTGTTGCTAGAACTAGATGAGGTGGTGCGGAGTAATCAGCTGGCCCAGTTTCCCATCGTGCGCAGTGGACAGGCTGATGCTCTGCTACATGACCAGTATCCGGATCTGGCCCTTGATATCGAGGAAGAGCGGCGACGGCGCGTCAAGGAGATGGCTTTCAAATTGGCGCAACGAGACGAGGAAAAGAAGCTGTCTTCGTCGTTCAAGGCGCGAGTGGGGAGTCTGGACGACTCCTCCTTCTCATCACCCTTGCAGCAAGACAGATCCCGTCGCAAATCATCAAAGGTCGAACGTAACGAGCCTTTCAGCCCAAACTTGCGTCCAACGGCATCTCATGCAGACCTTATGTTCAAGATGGATGATGAAGATAGCCCACAGATTACCACATCCATGTCACTGAAGATAGACAGCCGGAACGAGATTGACTTGGACAATATGCCTCTATTGCCCGCCGACTGGCGTAATGGTCCAACGACAGCGGGATCACTCCTCGGTAGGTCTCCAGAGCTGGGTCCGAAGTCACCGTCCCCCAAGCTGCCCGAGTCAAACTTCGCATTGTCTCCTCCGGGCACAAAACCCCGACGAACATCACCAGCAGCAGGACCAACTCAAGCACCGTGGGCGTCACCGCTACTTCCATCTTCCAAGCTAGATCTGAAAAATATCATGCAAGAAGCCACTTCAAAGTCTGCGCTCAGCGCTGGCTTGGCATCACAGGCTGATAAGGCAGCTGGGTCAAACAGAATGCAACAAGCCAGAATGTCGCAAAAGGAACGAAAAAGGCAACAACAGTTGCTGCAGGCAGAAGCCGACTTAGCTGTGGGTAAGGGCAAGGCTAAAGCAATAGCTTGGGAAACAGTCAAGTCAGCCGCTCGGCCAGCACCCTGGAAAGAAGCAAGGCCAGCCCCCAAAACGTCGTTGAAAGACGCCATGCAGTCGGAGACGGTGCAGCTACGAGAAGGAAGTCCAGGTCTGTCCTCGAAGACGTCGCTAGCGGTAGAAGATAATTCTGCAGCGGCAAAACGCAGAGCCGCTTCCCCTGACACGCGGTTTTCGGGCCAAAGCAAAGCAAGCAATGCCCCTTCCATGCCTACAGTCGGCTCGTCCAAATTACACGAGCAGCAAAAGCGGCTGGTCCCGCACTCCAAGTCGTACATGAAGCCGGCGCCCAAGGCCGAAGCCATGCTCGGATCGAGCATGGCTGATATTATCGGACAGCAGCAACTGGAGCAGCAGCGTGTCAAGGAGGCGGTAGCAAAGAGATCACTGCAGGAGATTCAAGAGGAACAAGCCTTCCAGGAGTGGTGGGATCAAGAGAGCCGTCGCACGCAAGAAGAGGAAGCAAGGAAACAGGCCAGAGCAGGCAAACAGAGGGAGCAAAATGGCGGTGGTAGCGCTGGTCATCGCCGAGGAGGAGGAGGAGGAGGAGGCAAAAAGGGCAGGGGAGGCAGGTCGAAGCCAGGCTTGGCGGAGAAGTCGGGCGACAGCACCAAGCAGGTGGGTGGGAATGCCGAGACCTCTTCCAGGGGGCGAGGAGCTGTGCGACGAAGGGGCCAGGAGTTGAAAGCCCTTGGTCGCAGCGAATAATTGATGAATGATTTAAGGAAGAAGGGTTTCAATTCTGAGAAGATTATCAAGAGTGACAAAGGAAGGAGTAAAACCACACCGGGATATTTTGGCGTTTTAGAGGGTATTTCTTTCTTAATTGGACGATCATTTGTCCCCCCCTTTTTCTAAAACAAAATGGGGTTGGGTTGGGTTTTGTCATCACGAAGCTTATCGCTTTTCTTGCCATGTGGAATTATGGCATCTTACGTGCATTTAATACCAGGACGTGTATATTAGAAACTGTGTTTGGCATGTATGCTACATACCTACTTACATTCAGAAGTGCAAACACATACCTAACAGATGATGGCGCGGACTGGTCGTCTGGCAGATCAGCTTGGCCGTTTGTTTACCTCGCTTGTTCGTCGTTGTACACAGCTTTATACCTTTCTAGCTGCTCGAGGTCCGTGGTTCGGTGTGCGAGCGTTGCGGCTTGTGGCGGCGAATAGCGAATTGGAGGCTGGGGGCGTGGGAGTGGGCGTGGGCGTGGAGAGGAAAGAAGAGGTAGTTTTTGAGTGAGAAATGCGGTGTTGAGTAACAAGGAATGAGAATGGAAGAAATAGACACGCGGGAACATGCTGGTGCGAAGGAGATGTACATACATACATATGTATGTGCATCTACAATATCAAATTCTACTTACATACACGAGGGAGGCGGGGCAGACCATACATGTCCTGGACTGGCTGTTTCCAGATACTCGTTTCTAGGAGCATCTGCTCCCTACATCTGCTCCCCTCCTCCTCTACTCCCTGTCATCGAGTCGAGTCTACTTGAGAGGCGTGGGCAGCGATGGCCTCGTCTCGGGAATGACATGCCAGCGACGGCCGCCGCATATGCGCATACTTATTTAAGTAGATATTTTCCTTCCTTACGTACTTACATACAGTGTGTCGTAGGTGATTCCGAAACTTGTTACACCAAAATCATACGGCGAAATGTTCGTTTGTAAAGTACATGCGCAAACGACATGTCCCAAGATGAAGTACAATCCCTTTCCTGTACCACGAGACGGACGCCCCTGCTTTTCAAAGTCCAATGTTGCGGAAGAAATAAAAACGAGGAAAAATAATACTAATGAAGAACAAAACAAAACCACTTTACAGATAAAAAAGGGGGAGAAAAGTGGGGGAGGCGAAGGGCGTCTCTGGATGACGCTTTTGCACTCGAGGTTTACGTGCTGAGCGGCTACTGTTGGAGCGATGACGAAAGATGCTGAGCAGCTGGCATCACGAGGGGGGAGAACATTGGAGGAAGGAGCGACGTGGAGCCTGGCGTCCGAGAACCGGCAACTTGACTGGACTGGTCGGTCTGGACTGGACTGGTCACGTATTGCACGTGGTGACTGACTTGTCACTGGTCCATCGTTATCAGCTCTTATTAGCACGAGGGAGTGCTTGTGCTTGTCTCGATGGCCTGGCAGCCAACTAGCAGCGCGCTACAGTGAATGCGCAAGTGGTCTGTCTGATAACCAGATACATGACCAGGTAAAGTGTACTGATAACACTGAACTCCAGTGCGCGATAAGGACTGTGTGGCAGCAACGGCATGCCCGCCGCACTGGAGACCAGCACATGAACATGAAGGGATCCGCAGCGGCCATGTACCGCGGGCCACCAATCTGGCAGGCCAGTGACCTACTGACCAGACACACTCGCACACACCACATGCGGACACCACACTGGACAGGCCCCCCCCCCCTGCTGGCTCGAGTGGTCACCACCCCCATTGCCGGCTTGTCAACTGTCTTGTGGGGTGTGGATCCGCAGCTCTGGGGACTCATCCTCCTCGCCGCTTCGGGCCTGCATATCTCTCTCTTCGTCCTAGACATCCAGTCTGCTTGCTTGCTTGCCTGCCTGCCTGTGTCTCTCCCTGCTGCCTAGGTACGGTCTGCGGCCTGCTGCCTGATGTCTCCTGTCTGCATTTGATAAACCCGTCGTTCATCCTCAGCTGCTCACCGTCTGTCTTCATACCCATCCCCATCCCTCGGCGCACGCGATTCCGGACTATTCTCGTCGATAATCATCAAGCTTCTCTTCTCTGCATCCGTCTTCCTACATTCGTTGACGATGGAAGAGCGACCGTCCTTCCATCCCAAACTCCCCACCAGCACCTAGATCGTCTCCTCCTCCATCATCCTCTGCCATCTCCATTCCAGCTGGGTTCACGCTTCTCATCCGAGCCGAGCTGCTCCCAGCTCGAGCTTCTTCCCAACGTCCATCATGCATCAACAGCCACGGCCGCCGCCAAGGCTGCCTGTGTCATCGGCGTCATCACCGCAAGCTCCTCAAGGTCGAAACACCAATCCGAGAGATGCTGCTGTTACTTCCCGCCAGCGCGCTGGCTCCAATGTCTCGGGGCAAGAATCTATACCCTCTCCCACAGTGGACCGTCCTTCCACTCCAGGCTTGGGGTTACCCGCAGACTCGATCAAGAAGCTCGATCAGATAGTCCAGGTATGGGAGATTCTTTCAGAATTGTCCCGAAAAGCATACACAGACAGATAATCTAACAATTCTTTTCTTTTCTTCCTTATAAAAATCCCTCAGAATTTCTTCAACAAAGCTGCAGTCCTCATCATCGAGTCCCGGATGAAGGTGAAACCCACACGCAACGCAAGCGGCCAGCGGAAAACGAATAAATGGGTTGGTCTTCCTTGAAAAAAAAAAAAACATGTCACTAATGACTGCTACAAATGTGGCACGACGGCTAACGAAACCATGGCGTCATTAGTTTCAAATAGAAACTGATGAGTTCGACAATTTCAAAGACGAGTTGAAAATATGGAAGACTTGCGGGAGCATGGACAATCGTCCGCCGCCCCTCATCATCGACATTTATCTTGATGCCTCGGGTCTGAAAGAAAGCCAGAGTCTGGTCATAATCGACGACGACGGGAAGCGCTGGGACGTAATGGAACAACTCAATTCGTCTGAGTTGTCCTCTACCGGCAGTTATCCTGCGGCCCCAACGTCAAGGATTGCCGAGGTGGTGCTGGAGAGGTGGCGGATAGATCTGAAAACAATCGGAGGCTCGCCAACGGATGATTTTGGACCGGTATTGCCTACCATTTACAAGAAAGCCATTGTCTTTTTCCGATCTCTCTTCATCGCTACCAAACTATTACCAGCCTGGAAGTTCGCCAGCCAGGGTCCGGCCAAAAGCTCACACCCTGCCTTGGTCCCCCAGTGCCGTATCCGTCTTGCGGAGCCTGGCCGAATAGGTACTGATCTTCTGAAGCAACCCATTGACGGCCGTAGAGACCCGGTAACTGAGTATGTCTTTGGTGACCTCGACGTGCCAGTCGGGCGTCTGAGCACTGCTGTGACGTATCGCAACGATTGCAGCTTCCGAATAGATGACTCGGAGTCTTTGCTCAGCTCTCGCTTCATGGGAGTCGACGAAAACTTCTTCAAGCCCTCTCTCCCGCAAAGAGCGGGTCGTAACCAGGGCCAAGTGGCCGAGACTGGCTCCCTACGTGATCATCGTCGTGGAATCTCCGTGAGCGACCTGCACCAAACCTATGGCAGTTTGTCAACCTTTCACGGCTGCGGACCGCTGGGGACGAGCCCGTTATCGGCGCTCCGATCCGTCAAATCCCCCGGCTCCGACGCCAATTCTCCGCCGGCGACCTTGCCCGCTGTGGGCGGTCTTGACGTTGCTCCCAAGTCCATGCCCATAACTGGCCGCATCTCAGTACCAGGTGCCGTCACCGGCCGGCCAGAGACCGCTGGCAGGAGGCCCTCCATTTCTTTCCAGCCATTCAAGGCTGGCTCCCTCTCGGGGTCCCCTGTACCGCGCCATATTGGGCCAGAGTCTCCTGCGTCTGCACATTCGCAGAGTCGCCCGGGTCTTTTGATAGGATCGCAACCTCGGCCAAAGAGTTCCTTGACGGCCGGAATGCCGGCCTCGCTTCGGGGCGGACCTCCTTCGACGTCCATTGACGCTCCACCAACAGTTGGCTCGCCTCGTCCCGCATCGACTGCACGGTACAGCAGCAGCTTTACCCACAGAAGGAGTCGCCCGTCCAGTGGGCGAGCCGGAGATGAAGAACAGAACAGCAGCGGTCGACAGAGCCTGGCCTCCTCGTTGGCGCAGCCAGGATCTGGCCTACTTGCCGAGGCTGGGGGCACAAGCTCGGGCTCTCTCCATGTCGAAGAAGACGACATTTCCGACTTTCTCAAAGCTTTAGACAGTCGCAAGTCATTAAAGTGTTTCGAGCCAACGAACCGCGGCGACTCGGCGACGAACCGAACCGTTGCTCAGCTATCCAAATTCCACCTAATGAGGGACTCCAACAATGCTCTTACCGAATCCATGACCTCGTCGATGCAGATGCAACGATCGTCGAGCTCTTCCAGCAGGTATATGACAAGCGTACCTGGCATGGTAGCCCCCACCTCCATGTCCACCTCCTCATCACCCGGCGGCAAGCCGATATCTCCCCACACGCCACACACGCCAGCGATTCCGTCCCGTCTGAGCGAAAACTCGATCATTAGTTACACTGCCACAGGAAGGATAACGTCCAGAAACTCCGGACGTCGACATGCACCCACGGTACCAGAACTCAGCAGAGAAAGTACCATCACGCAAAAGGGCACAACCGCGATCGATATCCCGCTGTCGCCGCGTGTAGCATCATACCAAAGGCGATCGAGCTCAGCTGCTCAGCAAAGCCGTGCAGTCCTCGATGACGACGACACGGACCTGGCATTCGCCGCACATAGGAGCATCAGTCTCGGGGCAAACGAGGGAGACCCTCCTACCATGAGCATGCTCCTGGGTCGTCAGATGCAGTTGGAAGACGTGACGAGCGGACGGGAGAATGCGACCAACAGTAGACTGAAGCCCGCGGCAGAAATCCAGCCATTAGATGCATCGACGTCCGATGTCATGCGGCGCGGATCAAACGATGATAACTTTTCCGACGGGCTGATGTCCTCGGTAGTTCAATCTGGATCCGCCTTTCCTCGACGACGATATGCAGGCATGGGAGCTGCGTCGAGAGCGACACCACCTCAGTCAACGCGCGGTAGCTTCACTGGTTCTCTCAGCCGATTGGGCCGGGGCGACGATGAGTCGGTCGGAGAAGAGCCGCTGGTATTCGATTTGTCGGAAATGGACGCTCAAGGCAGACGAAGCTTGGAAGATGGTTGCGGTGGAGGCAATGCCAGCTCAGAACGGAGCGCTTTCGAGCCACGTGGAATAAGTCGAAGAGGGTGGTAATCTCTCTCTCTGTCGCTCTCTGTGTATGTGTGTGTGCGTGTTTTCTTTTTTTTTCTTCTTTTTTTGCTTTTTTGGCACTTTCTTCCGTCTCGTGCACGGGAGGAAAACATGTGCGAAAAAAGCGTGTGAATACGATGGAACGGTACATACAGCAGAGGCATTTTGCATGGTACACGACACTATCCAGCAGGCGCTACGAGTGGTGTTGGTGTTTTTTTTTTTTTTTTTTTTTTTTTTTTTTTTTTTTTTTTTTTTTTTTTTTTTTTTTTTTTTTTTTTTTTTTTTTTTTTTTTTTTTTTTTT